>CAAKHG010015213.1:12549-22990 GCA_901007715.1 Dactylopterus volitans | reverse complement strand
GGGTTGTTGTTTCGCACATGGAGGCACTTTTACGCGAGAAGCTGACACTGATCCCTCAATATTGATCCAACTGATGCGGGAATTGATCCTCGATAGTGTGCACTGATTTTGTCATCATTAGAACTGTTGTGAATAGAGACAATGAAACCTTGACTCGCGTTGGTTATTACTTTACTGTCGGCCAACAATTATAGGAATGTGTCTCATGATGAGTTCAGTCTAATCAGTTTTGAAGCCATGGTCATCATCGTAGCCGGTATTAGAACCGTGCCAAGGAATGAAGCCATGATCAGAGGCGACAAATGCTCTGCCAGCATCTGTCAGTTTGCCAGCACATGGGGAGCCGGGAAAGGTAGTGGGCAGAGCCAACTTTCCACTCCAGCTGGAGAGCTGGTGAGAGGCATTGTTTCTCGCAGCTCCTACAGTCAGCCCATGCAGTGCGAGAGTATATATCTCTTTACTATGTGTTAGTTTTATAACCTGGCCTCCCACTATTCCAATGTCTTAGCAGCCGTGAAATGGAGAAATTTGGTAACTGCTGGGCCTGTTTAATGTTGCTTAGATACTGCCAACAGAATCCGAGACTTCTGGAAACGATGACGCAAAGCTATTAACAGTACAGTCAAGCTTTTCCCATTTTTTCCCCAGTTTTTCAGTGCCATGGCCACTTCATTTGTGCATTACTTTTGTTCCACCTCATTGTTGGTCAATGCAAAGAAATCTTAGATCTTACTTTTCAATTCTTCTCGAGTTATTTCATTGAATGAGCGCTAATTCTTTGCTTCCTGTTTATGCCGGTTCACACATGCCTGACCGAAAGCTCTGAAGTTGTCTGGACTTAAGATGGTTTGAGTAAATGTTGTGAAACGTGGATGCAGTCTAAGACCTAAGCATGAGCAGTGAGCGATTGTGTTAGACATTTTAATGCTAAATGTTAAAATGCTTGATTGTTATATACCTCACAAAACAAGATTAAAAAAATGTTCACCTAAATGTTTTCTTAAATACTTCATCTTTATCTGAACCATAGGTCTGATAATTCAATAAGACAGAAGAGCTCCCTATTAAAGTGGCAGGTGTTCCATAAACAAAAATCTATAGTATTCCATAATTTAAAAAAAGTCAGATTGTATTTGGGTTCTTGTCAATGTGTCACTTTCACTTGCGTGTTGAGATGCTGATTATGCTGAATGTGAAATCTTTCCTTCTGAGCAGCATCCTCTACACACTGACTCCCTTCATGGCCACATGAAAAGGAGTTCATCAATATTCCAATCACAGTCCGGCTGATGGTCAAGTCACCACTTCACAGAGCTTCACTGTCCCTTCCTCTGTCAATGCTGCCCTTGACCACACTTCTGACCCCTCGACTCAGGCCGTCACCAAACCTTGCTTCAGATATCACTTTTGGAAACTACCTCCCTCTGTTGGCCATGCAATGTCACTTACTCCTCTCTTTTATTGGTATGGGCGGATATCAGTGCAGTCGCGATCCAATCAATAGACTTGTTCAAGTGTTAGATTTCTAAGCCTGTCATTTCTGTCATACTTCTTCAGAGAGAGAAAACAATTCGACCAGCAGCCTTTCATTCGACACATCAGATGCTTAAAGACATGCATTTTAAAGACTGAATATCATTTTAAAACAGTCTGTGCTGTTGTATCAATCCAGGCTCTGCTGTCTTCCCACAGGTTCAATTGGCTGAAACCGTGTTGTGGCCGTCAAGTGGCCCTGTGGCAGGTCTGTCTACTCAGTGCTGGCTTCAACTGTATCCTGGTGGCCTGCGTCATCCTCGTGGTGCTTTTCCTGTCGTTGGAGCTGCTTATAGACACCAAACTCTTGCAATGTAAACAGTATTTTGGTTTATACTTTATTTTTCTTAGCATTTTTACTTCAAGGGGAAGTTCACTCAGCATACGCGTCTTCCTCCCGGTAATGCATGGTGTGACGTCCAGTGGGAGGCATTTAGTGCAACGTGCAGGAATATGTCCACTGAAGCTGTGGGGACTTTGATGCTGTAGCACTATGTATATATATATATATCCAACATCACTGTTTGCAATCTTGCAAGATGAGGTGGCGGTGCATGATGGTAAACAGTTGTGATGGAGAGTGATGGAGAAGGTGATAATGAACTTGTCAAAGGCAGCAGGTGTATGCCTCCATTGATTATCAGTCAGCATTTAGCTCTGATGATACCTGGGTCTTGCAGCAGGGACTCTAGTCACTTCAGATCCGTTATAATCCCACTGCTGTCCTGGAACAAAGACAAGAGGGAGCAGCAGGGTATGAGTGATGAGAGTGAATGGAAAAATGGATACAGGTGGACACTGTGGAATAATGATGGACTGGAGATAAGGACAGAGCTAAAAATGACGATGGAGAGAATGTGAAGTCGCTTTGGGAGGAGTGACAGGATGAGCTGACACATACTTTACAAAATGCAACTGCTATTCTTTTCGAATTAACCAGACTCTGTTGTACTTTGTTGTGTGGTCTTCTGGATAACTTTGGAAGGTAACGTGTCCTGTTCCTTGTCTCTGCAGTTTCCAATGCTTTCCAGTTTGCCAGCATTATCCACTGGATCAGCCTTATCATCCTGTCACTCTTCTTTTCAGAGGTAAGATGTGATTGCAAGCGTTGGTTACACCATATGTCTAATTCAGCCAATAATAAAAATCATGAAAAGATTCTTGTGGTATCTCTCTTTTCAAGATAGATTTGAAATAGGTTTGATATTCAAACTAACATTTTGCATTTCTTTTTAACAGCGCTAACTCTATGGACGATGGTCCGTCGGCCTGTCCACCACTCTGGTCCCGAATTATTTATTCCAACTATCAAGGGGATTGTCCTGAAATTTTGTACCGACTTCCACGTTGTAATCAGGATGTATGCTTCTGGCTTTGCCCCTAGCATCATATTCCCGACTAGTATGATATTTCAAGGATTTAAGGTTAAATTCAAACAGCTTTGTGGTACCTGGGAAACTTATGTGGCGCTTTCATCAAATGCAAATTGACAAGTGTTAGTGCGCTAAAAGGCTAAGTTAGGATGGTGAATGTTTTCATGTCAAGAGAAAAGTACATTTGATCCTAAATATAATGTAAGCTTTATGTTGGCAACATCTGACAATGTCAAAAATTTGTCTTATGGTAGTTTGAGCAGATTATGTAAATGTTTACACAGGTAGTGGAACTTTCATTTGCACAGAGTTGTTTGTGCTCAGCAAGTCAGCACTGATGCAGACTGTTGGAGGATTTTATAACTCACTTCCACTCAATGTAAATTGGTTTGTGATGACATTTACCATGGTGTACCCCAGTGTGCAAACAGAGTGGAAGTGGGAGGAAGAGGTTGTAGAAAATGGAACATGTAGTCATCGGCATGGCTACAGAACCTTTGTCTTGTTCATTCATAATTACGTTCTCCCAAAACGGTTTGATCAAGTCCCACCTCTAACCAAGCATACCAAGTACTACAGACGTTCGTAAACTACGGCTTATTGCCATTTAATTTCCATTAACATCCATTTTGCTAGCTTGGATTTTGCTTCAACAATACTTCCTCTAGGCTAGATGGCTGGTCAAATGTCTCTTGTGTGAGCTATAATTGTAATTAGAGTTAATCAAATTTGAGCAAACTGTTTGATAAAGTAATGTCTCACCATCACTCTGAAATTGTGAAAAACAAAATTGACAGGGGGGGAAATTTGGCCCGCGAGCTTTGACTTGAGCAAAGCAATTACCCAGAAAGCCCTCGCCACAATGCCCCAAACCAAACATTAATTACCAGTGAGCCAGCAGGAGCAATGATTAAAGCTGATCTTAATGAGCAGCAGGGATGGGATTACGGTGATACGATCCGTCCAAACACCTTGCCCACTGACAACATATCAGAGGAGTCATCTGGGAATGGTGTTAGGTTTAACCTATCACCTGCTGGTCCCTCTGCACCAATCAGAGAACAGGATTCTAACATGTGGGTGGGGCCACATGCCACATTGTTGAACAGGCACTCCAGATGATAGATTAGCAGGACCACTTGTACATGACACCTCATGCTAATTGGAGCGTAAATCAATGGCGGTGCTCAACAATAGGTCCTGTGACTACGTTTGTGGAAGGCTATGTAAAATTTGATGAGTGATCAAATTACTCTACCGGTGTTGCTCTCTCCTTTTGTAAGTGAAGAGCAGTGTTACGGAGCAGATTTGCCACGGTGTGTAGCTTTATCTTAGTGTACCTTTAGTTTATCCTCAGACATAGCATTATCATTTATTATTTTAATTTTCGTTATTTTGAAATAAAGATGTTAGGAGGGAATTTGTACTTCTCAGCCTTTGTGCTCCCATCTTGACATCTCAAAAGACTGAAAGTATCACAAGATCTTTTTATATCTGACAGCATTATCATTCACATAGCTGTTTTTTGTTTTGTTTTTAATTTCTGTCTTAGACTATCTTCAGAATTGTAGTGCTCGGGATCTGGGACTACATAGAGAACAAAGTTGAGGTTGGTGCTGGCATTCTTTGCTTTCTGGTAGATCTTAATACCAGATGTTATTTTTTATTATTATTTGTCACATATACGCCTATATTTATATTAACATTACAGTTATGGCATTAACACATCAACAAACTTCACTCAGGCCTCCTTGCAGTTGGAGGAGTGGTTGAACATTGTTAGATCTGCTGTGTATGGTACCTCAGGTGTTTGATGGTGCTGTCATCGTGCTGTCCCTGGCTCCTATGGTGGCCTCTACAGTGGCCAATGGGCCCAGTAGCCCCTGGGATGCCATCAGCCTCATCATCACCCTACGCATCTGGAGGGTCAAGAGGATCATTGATGGTGAGTCAAAAACCCCATGTCCATCAACATTAATCAGCCTATTCATTTTGTGGAGTCACTCAAGGAAACACCTCATCTCTCTTCACTCAAAAGCAACACGCTGATGCATAAAGATCAGCTGGCCTCAAAAGAGCTAAGTGACCTTGTTCTCTCTGTGATTATACAAATTATTTACAATTCAGAGCAATATAGCTATTGATCATCCCTCAGAGTAAATTGCTGCCACCCTTCTACTCCAACTTCTATCGATTGTAAAGGTCTGGTTAAGTAGATTCAGAGAGGCCATAATGAATATAGTGGTCGTTCTCCTCTATGCTAATGCAGACTGGTTCAATATCTGTTCTGAGGTCACCCTCACCATAGGTCTCTTACTGCATACGAAATCAGTTGCACACAAACTACACAGCAATTTGGTTTACAATATGCTTATGTCCAGTGAGGCAAGTGGAGGAGTACAAGGTTGTTTCCCCAAACATTAAAGGGAAAAGTCACCACATTTCACACTGGTGTCCACTCAGTATTGATGGTAAATGTCAACTGAAGCAGTAAATTCACCAGAGTTTGCTATATTGACTGAGAAAGTTGATGTAGAGCTGTTGCAGGCAGTGCCTACATGTACCAGGATGCAATGTGTGCATGCTTCTCATGCCCAAATCCCAAATCCTTTCAAATTTTGGTGGTTTGCAATGGTTCGCCCTGCTCTGGAGAGCTGTGCACTTCGACTGGCGCATGCCGCCAGGCTACCCAGAAGAGAAGAAGAGAAAAGCAAGCTGAAATATCCTATTTTTCTTTTAATACCTGTCAATTTGGTGGTGTCAGAGGTGTAACTGAATTTGCAGCAATTTCTCATTCAGTAAAGCACATGCTGAGGAATTTGATGCTTCCGTTGAATACATTTACCATCAACACTTTTTGGAAAAACACCTAAAAAAAAAAGATGAATTTTTTCCTTTCAGTCTGCACTGAACAGATACCTGAAATTCCACCTTTCTTGATAAACACAAAAAAATGTAGTCAGTTTTAAGGAGGAACAAATAATGTATAGACTGTTATTTTGTCATTTTAAGCAAACAGTCTGTATTCTAGTTTATAAAGATGTTGTTTTGCTTTTACATCTAATTAATTGTACATAAAGAAGACCATAATTAGACGTGTTCGCAACAGCATCAACCCAGACACTTAAATACACGTTTCCAAGGTGTTTGGAATGCATCACAACACATTTCAGGAACTTATACACCACAGTTTCCAGTGTCATTGATTTACTCGGTTAAACACACAGGGCAGGACGGAGCACATCTCCTGGGAGAGGTGTGCTTCTTCAGATACAGCTAAAGTATTGTTTAGTGTATGAACTCCTTCTTCACACCTTGACCTGCTCTGTTTGATATTTGTGAGTGATTGAGTTGCTTTGTTAGGCAGGCAGCAACACACCTCAGAGGATTAAAAATAATTCTCAAAATAATAAATGTGCAGGGGAGGAATCACTTTGGTTGTTGCGATTCAGAGACTGAGTTGCTCATTGAATTGGGTTGATGTATAAGCTGGCAATCGTTGTGTCATTCCAACAGAAGTGGAAACACAACATGAGCTACTGTAGAATATATGAGGCGGAGACAAACTAGGTTCAATTTTTTTGCATAGCGATTCATTAGATGGTAAGCATCAATCTCTCAAACATTGAGAAAAAGTGGTCCAACAAACAGAAAAAAAATGAATCGTTACTTCAGAGTGTGCATTTAAAAAACACTTGCTAGAGAGTGATTTAGAGGTCGGTCAAACTACGCTATGACACTGTATTGACCAAAGAATGCTGGGAGACTGTATTAGTGATCTTCACTCTGTAAAAATAAATCTTACACCAGAGTCAGCTGCATTTCCCATTTGCATATATTCTGTAAATGTGATATATTTTCCTTAAATGGCACGATAAACATAACAGAGCAACGCTGCAAACACAGTGATTCACATGCAAGAGGCAGGAACAGACATGCAGTGTTATAACACTTTATATAGGGAAATGATAATTCCCTGTAGAAGCTCTTCATGCTTTTTAAAATTCTGATTGGACTGCTTCCATCTGATGTGCGATGTGTGTATGCCAGCGAGACTATTAATAGGTCCAAGCCACGGAGCATGATGATGGTCATGTGCTTCTCCCTTCGCACGCTTGTTCATTTTCTTCTCAGTGTTTTCACAAAGGAGGGAGTTGAGCCTCAGAGGACCCACAATCGCACTAACACAGATTCATGAATAGGACTGGTATAATTACTGACGATGTTTCGATTCTTACTGTTGCACAGGTGAGGGAGGTGTGAAGTACTGACTGTCTGCCAACTGTGATGTCAACAAGCATCCAGATTTACTTGTGGTGTCTTTTTTTAGGTTCACCTTTGCAACCTACTCCAGAAAGTGTGTCATGTATAAATAAAACATGCAGAAAAAAATGAAATAAAGAAAGAAAAAAGAAAGAAGTAAAGAAAGAGGAGCAGTTACTGATTGACTAAGACAGACTATGGAATCTTTTGTGGTATTTATAGCTCCAATATGTCTGGCCTTTAGTCACATATTGTAAACCTGATGACATTTATTAAATCCAGTCAACGACAGTTTTTGTTTGAAAAAAAAGATGATAGTGACTGACAATGAAGTTGATGAAATTGATGAGAAGTGACAAGAAAAAGAATGTTTCAGGACAGTATAGTGATTGTTGTGGGAAGATGAGCACAGTATGTTACTGAAGGGAGAAGATTTTGTCATCCAGAAACAAAAGAATAAAGCTCAGATTTGCGTCTGACCACCAAAACTATACAGCCAGAGTGATATTCATGATTTTCAGTGGATTCTATGGTATGTCCCAGACATCCACACTGGTCTGTGTTCTAATAAATGAGATCAGAGAATGTTTCCAGCCAGTGAAGGTAGAAAAATCCACAAATGAGCTGCTAAATATTCACAGAAGTCCTTTAAAGTAACTAAAACAACAGTTAACAGAGTTTGAAGTGCAACTGCAACATTCATGATTTTTGTCTCATTGATAGTCACTGATTGAATTTCTTTCTCTTTTTTTTTGGACGAAATCTTAAATTAATTAATTTGTTAATTTTGTTTTTGCTTTGCTTTGAAAAAATAATTAATATCTCTTTATTTTTCAAAAAGATGTGCTTCTTTTTCCCTCCTCTTGTATGTTAGCTTATGTGCTGCAAGTCAAAGTTGAGATGGAGTTGGAGATCCAGCAGTGTGAGAAGACCAAGGCTGTACGAGAGGAGCAGCTGGAGCGTCTCACTCAGATCTGCCAGGAACAGGCTGTGAGTACCAAAACACCTCTGGTTAAGCTTTCTGCTTGACCCTGAAACATGTGTGCCAGATTTAACACACAACATTTGCATATAAGAAAACAGAAAGGGATGAAAAGATAAAGCATGGCCAGTCCAAACTGGGATGAGAGCAGGATGGCCTCCCACTCATGTGTGCATAGCAAAAATATCAGCTTAGTTCTGTGTAAACGGCTGTTGTGCATTTAGCTCCTGTATGTTTTTGCAAAAATATGGGGGTTTGCAACAAACGGTATTGAGCATTCAAAGAGAGTGGTACAATTACCTCAATCTTTCATAGTCGCAGCTTAATACCAAAACTCCAGGGTATGTTTATGACTCAAAATAGATGTTACACTTGAGTAAAATGTAATTTAAATGCTTGCACACATAAAGCTTTTAAACAGTTATGTCAATATTATCGGTGTTCCATTTTAATTTTGAAGTTATGAATGTGAGTTTAGACAAACAGACTGTAAGAGGCCACGAGCCCATGTTGCACTTGAGAAACTGTCAGTCCATTTTATGCCAAAGGAGGGCAGCAATGCCTCATAAACAGGTGCATCCTCTCGCCACATTTTCATAGTTTCGCAGAGCCCCCGCTCACCACTCCATACAGAAAAATATAGACCTTCACAAATATTGATGAATACTAAACTGTAAAGGTTGAGTTATGATGTCAAGCAAATTACAAACAAAGTGACCTGATCCTTCCAAAGGTTCTATAGAGAGCATACTGTATATGTACTGTTTCTTTTACTTTTCTTTTACTTTTACTTACTCTTTTTTTCTTTCATTTTTTTTTATTAATTTGTATACTTTTTAATGTACTTTTTGCTGTGGTTCAATTTCAGACAGACAGAGTAATTTATTGGTGTATTTGCCAACGCCGTCTTCTATATCTGAGGAGGTGTCATAGGACATACTTTGTTATTCTATTTACTCAAAGGTGTTAAGTGTAATCTACTTTGCTATTTTATGCACGTGTATATTTCAGTCATTGTTTGTGGCGTTCCTATGGCAGAAACATAGAGATCTTATTCTCAGTCTGCCTCTTTTCCCACCTTTTAATCTTTCCTGTATTTTTCTCATCCTTTCTTGTTCTCTGGTTTCCATCCATCCCTCCATGCTGTCTTTTCCTCTCCTCTTGTTTTCTTCCTTGACTTTTTCTCCTACCTTCCCCTCTGCTTTTTTTTTCTATTCATACACACATTTCTCTCAAACTTTTTAAAAATGTTTTATTTTCCCTCTTATGTGCTCACCTGACATTCCTGTTTGTTTCCTACTCTATGCACATGCATGCACACATGCTCACACACACGCATGCACACATGCTCGCACGCACGCACGCACGCACGCACGCACGCACGCACGCACGCACGCACGCACGCACGCACGCACGCACGCACGCACGCACATGAACACCAAACATCTCCAGTTTGAGATCAGGCAGCTGAGAGCACACCTGGCACAGCAGGACTTGGACCTTGCGGCAGAGCGTGAAGCAGCCATGCAGATCCACCATGTTTGGGGTAAACAGGGCAGGAGCTTCCAGGTTGTAGAAGGCTTGACTCCTGGGGAGTCTGATGACGAGGGCGGGCTGAGAAACCCCAGAGAGCCTCGCGCCACTGCAGGTACAGTATACTGCACAGTTGTGGGACTGTACTGTGACTGTAGTTAGTAAAAGTGGGGAATTTTAGGGGAAGTCACATCTAATATTAGTTTTATAGATAGTAAAAACTTAGGTATGAGCAGTTTGCTTATTCTTAGATAAGTCAGGGCAAGCTTTAGCCTTAGCTAACACGGATGGCCCCATGGGTATTGTGTCGAGAGGTCAATGGTTCAGTTGTTGAAGTGACTAAAAGATCTCTTAGGACCTTTGACATATTATAAAAACGATGCTATTCCTCCTTGATGGACGTTGGGAATCAGAAAGGCCCTGATAGAACCCAACAAAGATAATGACATCCCGAAAAAGGGGCAGTAATGTGTACATCAGGAATTATCAATATGCCAAAGTCCTAAATGCATTTCTCTTCATGTGAATTAATACCAGCCCATACTAAATGAAATCCTGATAAAAAAATAAATAAAAAGCTGATAAATGTAAATTAACAAAGCAACATCATACATTATACTTACATTTAAAACAACATGTTGTTTTAAAAGCTTTAATTTGAGACATTCCTTCTTGCTGAACGGAAGTCTGCCATTTTTGCACACACACACACACACACACACACACACACTCACAGAGCGAGGGAGAGAAACAAAAA
>CAAKHG010015212.1:7731-21816 GCA_901007715.1 Dactylopterus volitans | reverse complement strand
CACACACACACACTCACTCACTCACTCACACACACACACGCTCACTCACTCACACGCTCACTCACACACACACGCTCACTCACACACACACACTCACACACACACATACACTCACACACACACATACACTCACACACACATACACTCACACACACACATACACACACACACACACACACTCACTCTTTTCGCTGAAGCATGACTCACCATGACTCCGCTCTGCCGCAGGTGAGGGATAACTTCGACCGTCAGGACTTCAACAGAATGTGTTGGACTTTGTGCTCCAGGAAGAACCTGGAACAGAACCAGCTGCTCATCTCCAACGACGACGCCTTCAAGATCTGGTGCATCTTCAACTTCCTGTCCGAGGACAGATACCCCCTGATCGTTGTCACCGAGGAGGTGAGAGACGGAAGCGTCGCCCATCAACCACCACATGGGTCATTATTCGCGATCCCCTTTTGAACTCTCCTGCAGTTTACAACCTTTATTCAGAGCTTGATTTTTTTTTTTTCCCTCCACTTTTGACCTTTCATTGTGCAGCAACGCGTCTGGTTTAATTATGCAACTTCATCGTGTCAAAAAGCCGGAAGGAGTCACAACCTCATTCATCAGTATCATCGATCTGTTTTAAAAACGGGCTGCATTTCATAGTCTATAAATGGCTGACCCGTCATACACTTTACTATTCACACACTTATTTATACACTAAAACACTTTGGCACGACCTCCGCAGGAACCAGGAACCCAATATTGAACCCATACTTTAATGTCCAGAATACACACATCTTTAAAGGTGAACAACATGCCTAACTACTAAATGTTTGAGTAAAAAAATGTGCTCTTCCTTAATATGGAAGGATTCTTTGATGTTAATGGCAGTTGTCACTTAACTCGCAAATAGTGGATTTTCTGAATTCGGATTATTTTTCAGGTCAAGAATGCTGAGATGATTTTAGCCCCACAGTTAGGCTTTTAAAGGGACGCTTCAGGTTGTTTTTTTTCCAGTGGGGCTGTCTGAGTAATTGATGGGAAGTCTCTGTTTCTAGAAGCCTGGCAGAAGCCTGAATGAATTACTGTGCGCAGGGACTCAAGAAAAATACGCTTTGGCCAGCTGCAAAAGGCTCATCCAAAAAAAGGAAATATCCATTTAAGTGTGTGCTGCATTTTATAGATTTTCATGGCTTTATCCTGCCATCAGTCGGCACTTTCACTGCTTCCCCCGAACCTTTAAAATTGACTTCTACTGGCTCATCAATCCTTAAAATGGGTTTAACATCCCTTTGTCGTCTACTGTAGATCTACATGGGAGAAGTCTCAGAACTGGTTATTTGCCAAAATTGTGGATGACATTGATGGCGACGACTGTAACTTCCTACTCTTACGTTGCAGTAACAGCAGGGAAGTGCGCTTGTGCGTGTGTGTGTATTTGCAAAAGTAGACATGCATTCAGCTGAAAGTGTGTGTGTGTGTGGTGCTGCAGTGACTGTGAGGCCTGGCAGGAACAGCAACTGGCCAGCTGAAATCATCTGCTGTTCAAGAGAAGAAAAGGAAGTTTCCAGCTTCCTGTTCTGTTGCCAATGCTGGAAGATTTATGGTTGGGTACAACAAACATCAGCTGAATCACAGGAAGTTTGCCAAAGAAATGCATACGTCTGTACCGGCGCCATTAGAAACTAATAGAAGGGAACATGGCCGACAGGGGTGATCATCTTCAGACGAGACGTAATCCCGCATGTGTGCGTTCCGCCGCACGCTGAGGAAAACGTGCGTTTACGCGAGCATGCCTGCGTGTCTGCCCTCACAGATCGAGTACTTCCTGCGAAAGCTGACGGAGGCCATGGGGGGCAGCTGGGTGGAGGAGCGCTTTGAGGACTACAAGCTGCAGCTGAACGCCAAGCAGCAGTGCCTGAGCGCCTGGGAGCTCATCAGGCTGGTGGGGTCGGGCCACTTCAGCAAAGGCATGGACCGGCAAACGCTCTCCATGGGCATCAACGAGGTCTACCACGAGCTCATCCTGGACGTGCTCAAGCAGGTCAGCGGAGCACCTGAGCAGGCTGAGGGGCAAGGGGGGGGCCATTTCCTGTCTAGTTGTAGTTGCCAGGCAACCAAGGTACACCCCAGGACATAAGAATAGATCTCTACCAAGCCAGTTAAATTTGTCAACGCATCTTTAGCCGCTTTCCAAACTGGCCGGAAACGCCGCTTAAATGGACACAGGTTTTCATCGGCCTCGCCCCCGATCGGCTGCAGTGGGAACGCCGCATCGGGATAAAGATGCCGATGTTGCGCCGGTAACTCGGGGCAACGAACAGACGCCAGCAGCTGCGGGGCAAGCGTCACTAATTATGTTTTTTTTATGTTTAAAAGCCGGCCCAGCGTCGCCCTCCCTTTGCCATCTCGGTCCCAAACTCCATCCGCCTTCGTCTTTATCAGCGCTCGAGTGCGGTCCAGCCTCGCGCTGAGGTCGTATAGTTTCCATTCCATTGTTTACCTCGCTGTGCTCTGGCCCGCTGATGAAGTCATCCACGTGATGTCACCAGAAAAGAAAAAAAAAAAAGTCACACAGCTCATCCGCCACAAGTGGGAAAGGAGGCATTTGCCGATTGTTAACGAATTTACCTGCTTTTAAATGCTAAATTTGTTCGGAAAGCTGTTTTTTTTTCTTCTGTGTTTTGAGGGGCAGGAATGGAGATTTAGCTAAATGGTAATGAGAGCTGTTTGTAGAGGCCCACGGCTGCGTGCCAGGCAAGAGGACGACCTTTCCCCTCATGATTTTATCACAACCGTGCAGCAGCTCGTGAATGTCTGCCGTTACAAGGAAGTGAAAGCCACTTTATACTCACTCTGTTCTCCAACAACTCGTTCTAGTTATGACATAACATCATGTCATCTAACCCTCAGCAACAATTACTTGCCAAAATGTCCCAGTAATCCCTTGTGGGAAAAAAAGTACATATCATGTGTCAGTCCCCCCCCTCTACATTGGTTTTTAATTTGATTTATAAAAGAGGAACAAAAATGCACGACCTACAATGTGATAGAGGTTTGCAAAAGTGGCATTTAACGCTCACTTTAGAAGAACGGTATAAAACTGCAGTAAAGGAGAGTTGAGGATCACAGCACCAACAAAGATCACACACACGTTCTGTACGTGACTCGTAAATTGCAGCAGTCATGCATCTGATTTAAAACGGCCCTTTGCAAAATATGCAAAATGGGAAGTGAGAGTTTGTGGTCATGTTAGGCAGGGTCGTATATCTTTGAGTGAAAGAGAGTGAACGTGCCTGCGGGGTCACTGAGAGATGAACAGAAATGCACGTAAATGTGGAAAATCACTGTCATTAAAAGTGATTTATAGAAAACATCAGAATCTTGATATTATTAAAACGCAGTCATTATTTCAATATGTTCCATTTTGGTTCAGAATTATTGCCTGAGGTTCGTTCTTGCCCTGTGATTCAGGGATTAAAACTATTAACTGTCGTGCAACTTGATACTTGTTTGTTTGAATGAGCGTGCTTCCCGTGCGTTTTCTCCCCGCAGGGCTACATGATGAAGAAAGGTCACAAGAGGAAGAACTGGACGGAGCGCTGGTTCATGCTCAAGCCCAACTCCATCTCCTACTACGTCGGCGAGGACATGGCAGAAAAGAAGGGAGACATACTACTGGACAGAAACTGCACAGTGGAGGCGAGAACCCGCAGCTTCAGCAAACACAGCCACCAGAGTTTAACATCCGAAGCCACTCGAGTAGCACACACTGTACTTTTAGGAAGATGTCCTGTACCACAAGTAAAATTTAAGAATCAGAGACAAATCAAATCACATGTCCTCATTAACAGTGAGCTGGCTTATGATACCATTACATCATCACAAAAAGAATGATGTTATTAGTTCAAATTCCATGTTTTTTTTTTTGTTTTTGTTTTTTTGCCAATCAAGGTGTTTACTGTGTTTCCCCAACTGTTTCTGGCTGCAGCCTCTACAAGACAAAGAAGGGAAGAAGTGCCTTTTCCTCATCAGGTCGCCCCAAAAAAGCTTTGAAATCAGCGCGTCGGACAAGAAGAAGAAGCAGGAGTGGATCCAGGGTGAGCGGCGTCCCGGAGCACATGGGCTTCATTACTCACCCAGCCATCCTCATCCTTTCATTCTGCTGTCGCGCGCACCCGCGTGTCAGTCTCAGTCGTTCGCTGCTCACTTCGACTAACGCACACAGAAAAAAACGTTGCTTCACCGGCATTTCTATAGACTCGAAATGAGGGTTGAAAAGGTAAGGATGGTAAAGATTGTCCCCTTCATTGCACGATTGCCATTTGTTTTCCGTTATTGCCAAATAGCGACTACAGATCAGTCAGCTAATCCAGGTTGTCAAAGTCGATCCAAAAGAAGCTCAAAGTGTAAAAAGCAAACCTAGCTCGCGGTGCAAAGACGCAGCCAGATGACTCACTTGTCGCCGCCACGGTTCCCCCGCAGCCGTCCAGACCTGCGTGAGCCTGCTGCGGCAGGGCCGGTCGGCGCCGCACCGCGAGGCCCGGCAGAAGCGGCGAGAGCTCCGCCTGAAGCAGCAGGCGGACCAGGAGGAGCTGGAGCTGAGGATGAGGGAGCTGCAGACGGCAAACGAGGCCAAGCAGCATGAGCTGGAGGCCATGAGGAAGGTGAGGAGGAGAACACACACGAACACACACAAAACTGTGAATTGTACGGTCGGGAAACGTGGCGGTACAGCAGCGGTTCCTGAACAGTTTTAGTATCCTGAACGTCAGATAGCTGAGTGAGGAGGGAGGGATGGAAGGATTCATGGCGCAGGATGCAGAGCACACCGACGTCAACCAGGTGCCCTCATACAAATGGTCGGATTTTCATTCCGAGTTCATCTAATACAGTAAAAGTAACTTCTGTCCACAGTTTAAACATCTAACATCTCTGCACCACATGCTGCACTTGAGCCAATTCTGCATTAAAATCGACAAACCAACCACAAGCGGGCAGTTTTAAGAGCGTTAGGATGCGTCACAGCACGCCTCTTGAATTGCGATCAACCCCCGCGCCACCGCCGTATTTGCATGTTAACTTTTCCTCGCAAAGACGCAATGTGTTGTAGGTTCCGCTGAGCGGTAATAACGTTCCCGTTCCAAGTCTGCTGGGAAGCACATGAAGAAGACGTGACAAATCAAATTAGTGCAGACTGAGCGGGTCATTTCTTGGCGCTGGGTCGCACTCGCTGCGCGTCTGGGGTCGGATGAGCCGGCAGCTGCGATCACGGCTCGCGTGAAACCTCTGGCTCACATAAAAGACACCAGCGAGGAGGCAAAGCTAACAGGAAGTAATGTGCCAGTGTTTGTCAACGCATGAATGAAGCCTGTGGGATTTCCCCAAAACCCGTCAAGACTAAAAAAAGAATCCCTCAAAGCTGCAGTTATGGGAGGAGTTGGAGATGAAGGCAACTTTCAGATGCAGCCTGATATGAAGGAGCGGAGGAGGAGTGCTGCACACGTTGTTCCTGAGCCGTTTCCGAAGCGTCCCGGACTGAACATCCTCGCAGCTCGGAGAGCACACTGTGTTTCAGGCCGCGTGCAAGCCGGAGACATTTTCAGCGTTGGCTCAGCCTCACTGTTTGGATATAAATGTCTGTTTAGATAGACAACACGCGCAGACGAGCGCCGCCATTGTTACCCTGTCACATCACCAGTCCCATCTTCGCTCAAGCGGCCACGGAATAGAGATTGCGTTTGCGCTTGGTCTGGAAGTGTTTGTCTGATGGCAGATAACCGCAGGCACAACAACCTTTGTTGTTGCCATCGCCGAATTGTCGTTATCACTGCTTGAGTCTTTTGGTGGATTATCAGATTTAACCCCTAACCGGGCCGTGCTCTGCTTCATGAGAATAATGACTTTGAGTTAACACTCAAATGTGTTTGAGCAGGGATTTAGCACCGCCGATTTTACGGGGCGTGCTGCTGGCATCTAGACCGCGGCTCAGCGGCGAGCCGATTCAGCCGCATTCCTCGGAGATGATGCCACACCTCCAATTAACTGAGCAGCCATTGTCATGATAAATGACGGCGTTGTCAAAACTGCGCCACACTTTGCCGCGCTTCACACGACATACAAGTAGGTCGCTCGCATCCTTCGGGGGGGTTCGCTCGCTGCTGTCAGCTCATGAATACCAATAATAGATCAGCTCCAGCCAGCAGCCTCCATCTGATGAATAGTCTGTCACTTACTGTAAACGCAGGAATGTGTATTGAGCCAGGAGGGGGGTGATGTAGGTGCAAATAGTCTCCATTACACTTGTTTTTCCAGTTAATCTTCCTGAACCTGACTCCAGCCTGTTGGACCAGCTAACCAGTTATGTTAAGTTTATCTAGTACAGTCAAACTCCCTAAATCGTGATGGATGGCAGATTCCCACGAGTAGCTCTGATGCTAACTGGAAGGAATGAGAGATTGTAGCTCAACATTTTCATTTGTTGGGGGTAGTTTTTAGATGTAAAAGCTTCAAAAACATGGCATTCCTGTTTTAATTCTTTGCTGACAGCATCTCAGTAATGCACACCGCAATAGATTTTTGAATTAAATAATTAAATAATAATTAAATCCATTTGGCTCATGGTTTTTTTTTTAGTTTTTTTTAGTCCAACAACCTTCATCAGCATGGACACAGGCATTCCGCGCTGAGACAAAGACAACTAAATCAGACCTGGTGTGATGAACTATTTGTCTTGTTTTGCGACATCAAAAGCAATACTACGAAAAACAAATATTCTCTATTTCTATGCGCTGACTTCGGAATAGTAATCGTACAAGCTCAAGAGGTCAGAGGAATTGCCTCGGCTCCTCTGAAAACACGGTCGCCATGATCCGGCATCGCGAGGCACGTTGCAGCCATCGGCGACGCGGCCGCATTCAGTCGAACCAGTTCACAGCGCGATTGTGTAACAGTTTCAGTGTTGCAGGGCGACAGTGTGTCTTTGTCTGGAACATTGTGTTCATCTCTTGAATGCACAGAAATCTGCCATTGAGGTGCAAGTCTGTGTTTCACATAGCTGGCTGCATGAATGCACAATGAACACACAGAGCATATATGACTCCACACACACACACCGGGAGGACGCCACGTCTCACACCATACTGTTATAAGCAGCTCACAGTTGGGTGACACAAGTCTAATGGGGTTACTGTTTAATACTAAATACTCGAGTCGGGAAGGTGCTGACCGCTTTCTCACGACAACCAAATTTTATGTACATCTTTTTTTCTGTAAACATCCCTTTTTTTATGGTTTAGAAACAAATCACCTCTCTTTGGAAAGATAAATGGGTTTGGCTTACTTAGTATTGATCTCAGCGTTAATATTTTTTTCACATAAGGACATTCCAATGTCCAAGTATAGTTTTTAATCAGCATTTCTGATCGCTGACAAATGCCAGTGTTCACCCGCAATTTCTCCTAGCAGCATCCTTGATTAGTACACGAGAACAGTGTTACATTTAAAGAACCATTTAGAGTTGAGGCGTTTGCTTTTGTTACACAGGCTGCTGCTTGTAGCTGTGCTTTATATTCTAAAGAGGTGGTAAACCTGTATTACCCTGTTTGTATGTTGTTTTTTTAATCCTGTTTGTTTCCGTTGCACACATTCAACCCTGAACCGACCCTGAGTTACTTTCTCTGAGAGCTTTTAAAAGCGAACGAACCGTGAAGATTTGACCTCCTCCATTAACTGCAGCATGTCGTTGTTTTGGCCAGGCGCTGGAAGAGGCGGCGGCAAACGCTGCGGAGGAAGAACGAAGGCGACTTCAGACCCAAACCGAACTCCAGGACCGTTATAGGATGGATCTGGAGAGAGAGAAAATGGTACGCAAGTCCTCAGTGTGGAGTGTTGTACGTTCCACAACTCATATGAGCGGTGTCCAACATATGCGCGCTGTGCTGGCTTGAGTGAAAAACTAAAATGCCAACCGGAGGATAATCTAACCTAGACTGCAGCTGAAAGGGAAGTTCTAAACATTGAATAACACAGTGTGCTTCCTGTGTGGCTCCGTTACTACTTGCAGGGTGCGTTTGGTGACTTTAATCATCCAATAGTATCAACAGTTGAGTTTCACTCTCTGCTGATTAAGGTTACGGCATGAAGGATGTTTATCATCCATTACTGGCATGGTTTTTCATCCAAACAGTAGTTTCAAAAGAGAGCACACAGTTGATTGTAGTTATTTTATTAACAGAAATTGTACAACACAACCGGCTTTATCACACATACACTAAAACACTGAATGACTTGAAGTTGTTTAAACTGAGCACCACATACTTTCTGAATATACGTACAACATGTAATCAGAAAATGTCTAATATCGCCTCCTCAAGTCTTCAAAATCTACATCTAGGAATGCATCACTTGCCTTAAATACTTCATAATGGGACTAGAAGTTAATAGTTGAGTGGTTATTGATACCATTAATGGTTTAATCTATAAAATGCCAAATATAGTGAAAATGACTTCCTGAGGGCCAAGGTATGACATCTTTAATGGCTTTTTTTTAATCCCATAAATGGCTGAAAACACACATGCATAACAATTAAGGTAAAACTTCTATCAAATTTCTCTTAAGTGACTGGAACTACCTATTATCTAAATGACAGGTTTCATTCATCTAGCGACATGATTTGGGTGACATGTCAATCAAAGACGAGGGATATATTTATCTTGAATTCCAGATGAGCAGCTGCTCTGTACAGTAATCCCTGGATTTAACTCAACAGGTACGGCAGCAGATGGAGGAGCAGGTGGCCCAGAAGTCCACAGAGCTGGAGCAGTACCTGCAGCGGGTCCGGGAGCTGGAGGACATGTACCGGCGACTGGAGGACGCGCTGGAGGATGAGCGCAGCGCCAGGCAGGACGAGGAGGCGGTCCGCAGGCTGCAGGCACGGTCAGTTAACATCTGGGAGAAATGACATCAATGTCCCGTATCTGTATGCATGCTTCATATTTTTCAAGCTTTTTTTCCCTCTTCAGAACTAATTCTCTCACTTTATCCTTGCACAATTGAGCGCAGCATCTTTGAGAGACTGCTTTTAAGTGTGATCCTCTCCACGTTTATGATTCTGCATGTTGAGAAGGTTCTTACATTTTCACTCGAAATGTGATTGGATGGTGCATCTTACTGCTAGATGATGCTGAAACACACTGAAGCTCAGCACATGAGTGGTGTTCATTATGCTAACTTGCCTTCTCATGTCCCTCACTTGTGCCGCCACCTCGCACCTTAGCTCCTCCCGCTGAGAATATGAGAGAGATGTGTGGAAGAGGGATGAAGATGTGGGACCTGAAACCAAATTACAAAGTGCTTTGCAAAACACAAACAAAACGTAAAGTCATGGTGGTAAAACCAACACACAATTTAAAAGTCAAACACCAATTTTAGACAAAACCGAAAGTGGACATAGTTACACATGAGGGAGTAAAAAAATAAATAATCAGGTTTATTGAAAACAAGAAAAAAACGTTTTAATATTGCTTTCAGAAATGAATTAAAAGATAACAAAGCCATTCAACTTTAAAGCCCTGTAAATTCACACTTACATAAATGTTTTTAAAAGAAGGCGAGGCGTTTGCCAGTCTCATCTCCTCAGGCATTCGGTTCCACAGATACGTGCAGCCTTTACACGTCAATCCATAGAAACACTTCATGTATGACACAACTGTGTTTCCGCAATCTAAAATGCTCCAGATTCTTATTTCCACATGGTCCATTCAAGGGATCAGATGATCCTCCATGATGCTGGAGGGGAAATAATTACCAGCAGTGTAAAGAAGCATGAATTAGGACACTGAAATGTAACACACCACCACTTATTGGGGTGTCTGCGTGGGTGATTTACCGGCTATAGTGTGGATTCAGTCCTTTAACCAGACAAGTGACACCATGACAAACACGTTTCCACCAAGCTGATCTCCATGTGCAACAACACAGACCTATTCAGGTTTCAGTCCAAACCCAACCACATCTTTTACATTGTAAAAACCATCCATATATTTGTACAAAAACAGCTGCTGTTGGTGCTCGTAAAGAGCTGCAACACTCCTAAGCTGCATCCTTCAATCTTTTCCAAGCATGAGGGAAAATGTATGTATAGATCTACATTTATTGTCGTGCTGCTACTTCTGTTCTCTACCTGCCCTCTGCCAGAAAGAACACGTTTTTTGTTAATATTTATTGCACATTTAACTGCCTGTGAATCCCTTAACATGAAATGTCTGGACGTTTTTTTTTTTTTCCTGACTGAGATGGCTTTTCTTGCAGCCAGACCTTCAACTTCTTGTTCCTTCCCTCCTATATATTTCCCCCCCTTGTCCTTCCTTCCTCTCTGCTGACATTTGTTTTCCACCTCACGTTTGGCTAACCTTTAGTGGACATGTCAGCGCCATTGCACTGACCAGACTTTCATCATTCACTAACAGAGGCCTTTCCGAACTTCATCTGAACAGTCGTGCATCACCATGCAAAGTTGCATGTGAAACTCTGTGAAAAGCACTTTGTAGTTATTTTTGAGGCTTGAGGTTCAGCAAAGACCAGCCTTTGAGTTCTGAGTCCTTCTTCATGCTGTAGACGCTTTGTTTTTGGTTTTTGTTTTATCCCTGATCATACTAGACGACTTAAATTAACCCGCACGTTATTAATATTATGTTTCACAGTGTGACTGATTCTTTCAGACAGGAAAATAAGACTGGGGACTCGTATCAGATATGAAATGATGTCAGGAAGGCGTGTTATTTTTATACTTTATCTGTTGTGTATGTACAAGGTTTGAGTAAGACACTCTGCAGTCCCCCTTTTAATTCTAGTGCCATTGTAATGTGAATTGACCTGGAAACAGAATGTAATTAATGTTCTTTTATTGCTCATCAAATGAGCATTTGTTTGTCACAGTTGTTTCCAAGGGCTTTGGTTCCTGAGTATTGTTTGCTTAGCTTT
Source organism: Dactylopterus volitans (assembly GCA_901007715.1). Taxonomy (NCBI): domain Eukaryota; kingdom Metazoa; phylum Chordata; class Actinopteri; order Syngnathiformes; family Dactylopteridae; genus Dactylopterus; species Dactylopterus volitans. The sequence goes on along the minus strand of CAAKHG010015212.1, from coordinate 10,841 downwards.
GAATCAGTACCTGCCTTTGTAAAGCACAATTATAGTATGATTAAGAGGACACACAATGCAATGTTATAAAAGGACTTTGTGTAATTTGTAGTTCCATTTCCTTAAACCATAGTGTCATGGTCGATAATGGCACTATAGCACCACCTACTGACACTCTTTTAATGCTTAGTAGTAAATGTGTTGAGTGTTTTAAAACCATGAGTTAAAACGACACCTAGGTAAATTGGTGGAAATTGAGAACTACACGAACTGTTGAGAGACCAAAATATAGATATTGACATTTTACGTGGCAAGGTAATAGTACTTACCATGCTAACGTTTATGCAGGTTGCTGGAGGAAGAGGCCGCGAAGAGGGCGGAGTTGGAGAAGATCCACCTACGGCAGCAGCGAGCCATCTCAGAGACGGTGGCTGAGAAACTGGAGCTGGAGAAAGAGCGTGTGGAGAAGGAGAGCGCCCTGCAGGCCGCCATGAAGCAACTGGACCAGCTGGAGCAAGAGAGGCAGGGGGCGCTGGAGAAATACCAGGTCAGCTGAAAGCAGTTGTGGTCTAGGAAATGGTCAGCAGGATACCTATGATCTTCTCTATGAGCATAACACAGTACATCTTAAAGCCCATGTAGGAACTGCCATCTCCACAACAAGGCTGGTGAGCAGTGGCTAAATTACCCATCGATTTATCGCCCATTTTAACGAATTGGCATTTAGTTACAAAAACAAAGGTCATATGAGTATCAAAACAAATGAGTTTCAAAATGTTAGTGAGATTGAAAGACTTTGTGCAACAGTTCTGTTTTAGGGAACAAGTGATTCAAGTACCACACACAGTGAAAACAAGCAATGTGAAAAGTCTCTTTGAAAAGCTTTTGTTGGATAACTTGGTGCATCACTCTTAGAATTATCCTGAGATTGACTGTCAACTATGTGGCTAATAGATGGTAATCAATCATAAATACTGAGTTCTACATGAAGAAATAAGTTTTGTAATATTTGCATGAAACAGTCACAAATGACTTACTGATTTAAAGATAAGGTTAAATTACTGTTCCGTAATGCATCATAAAAATAAAGACTTTAATGGGTCAGTAAGTGACAGGTATTTTGATGTCTAACAGTTTAAATGAGGCGGTACCTTCCATGGCCACATGGTGTCACTATATAATTGCTAGATGGGAGGTGGTCATTAGACAAGGCAATCGTGCAAGGAGACTATAAAAGTTACATGATATTTGTTGATACCAGTAAGTGCATCTCATGAGCTTTCTTAAGTCCTCAGGAGAACCTTGTTGCATTTTAGTAACTCTCGATAATGTGTGTTGTCCGTGTGTCTCCTTTCCTGGTGTGCCATAGACGGTGATGAAGAAGCTTGAAGATGCAACCAACAACACAAAGACCTGGAAACACAAAGTGGCAGAGCACGAGGGCTTGTTACGACTCATCCAACCAGGTAACCACAGCACACCAACCTCCATCTGGAGGGAGGACGGTGAAACCTTTAAAAAAAAAAAAAAACCCAAGCAGATGCATCACATCTAACAACAAAGGCGATTGGAGGGAGCGACTGGGGGGTATTTTGATTTTTCACTTTGGTACTTCATTACAACTTAAACCTTTATAAAAACCAAAGTAGATAAAAGTACCTAAGAATTAGCGAAGAAACTGGTTTGCACCCCCAGCCAGTCAAAAATGCAAAGAAGAAATGTTGCATCAGCTGAGAAGTTCTGAGAAAAAATTCACTGCTGTGCTACCAGTTAAAAACCAGGCTGCAGTTGGTCAAGTCCTCAGGCTGACATTTTTATTTAATAGGATATGCGCCGAGTTAGTTTGTATTGGACTTGTGACATTCACTTTAATACTAACCAAGACAAGATGTCTCTGGATGACTGTGCCATCAAGTGTTATTCTAATTTAGACACAAGTCCGAAAACAGACATTAGAGGACGCGGATGACTTTCCACTGCAAAAAGTAACACGGCGTCAATGAGGCAGACAGTCTCAGGAGAAAGTTTAAATCTCATAACTTATCTTACCTGCTTGTTACTACTACAGGTAATTATTGGAAAGCATTAAAATACTTAAAACGGGCAATTACTTCATCACGCCGTGAAGACATTATGCGTCCGTGCGTGCATTGTCACCCTCCAGGATCAGAAATATGTTAGTTGTTAAATATTTGGCATTTTTTGTGTTCTTTGTTTCTGTGTTCTAATCACAAAACTGTCATTCAAGGGCTTAAATAATAATAAAAAAAGTTTAGTATGTATGGTGAAGACAGAAGCTAATAATGGTATCATTAAAGGAAAAACTGGAATTACCAATTGTACCAAAAATTAACTGGATGTAGGAGGGTTAAAGAGGTGACATTTTTAGCCAAGGTTTTCCTATCTGTCGAAAACCAGGATAACTCAAAAAGTAATCAGAGCATTTTCCTAGAATTTGTTTTTGTGCAGAGGGCTTGCCCCCAACTGTTTAGATCTTAGAAAACATCCTAAATTCTCCAGCATGCAGATCCAGGAACTCTTCAGGATTCTTTTTCATTGAGCGATGGGGCAAAGAAGCTCAACGTCCCAATGGACTTGTTTGGCCAGCACATCCCACAGATGCTTGACTGGATTGAGATCTGGGAATTTGGAGGCAGAGTCAATACCTCAAACTTGTGTTTCCCCAAAACATTCCCGAGCCATTTTTGTGTTGCGTCAGGGAATGTTGTTTCCTTTAAAGGATGTACATGTTCCGCAACAATGATTAGGAAGGTGCTACCTGTCGGAGTAACATCCATATGAATGGCAGGACCCAAGGTTTTCCAGCAGAACATTGCCCGAAGCATCACACCCTGATTACCAAGGACACTTTTGCCAGTTCACTGCTTTCCCTTCCTTGGACCACTTTTGATAGGTCCTATTCACTGCAGACCAGGACCACTCTGCATGAGCTGCAGTTCTGGAGAATGCTCTGACCCAGTTGTCTTGCCATCACAATTTGGGCCGAGTAAAAAGTTCAAATCTTTACATTCGACCGCATTTCCTACTTATGACACATCAACTTTGGGGACAAAATGATCACTTGCTAGCTAATATATCCCACCCACTGACAGGTGCCATGGTAACCAGAT
>CAAKHG010015211.1:35015-45015 GCA_901007715.1 Dactylopterus volitans | reverse complement strand
GAAGGGGTGGTGGGTGTGGGGGGGGAGGGGGGGGGTGGGGGGGTGGGGGGTGGGGGGGGGGGGGGGGGGGGGGGGGGGGGGGGGGGGGGGGGGGGGGGGGCTGTTTCAACTTTGAACTGCGCTTGGGGATTACGGTCGGGGGGCTTGAGGGGGGATTTAGGTGCTCTGCTCTGGAGGCTGGGCGGGTTCCTCCTCAGTAGGTGTCTCGGGGCCACGGGCGGCTGCGCTGGCGGTTGTTTCTCTGGTTGTGACCTTGCTGAGCTTCGCGCTGGAGCAGCCTGTCCTGTGACTCGTGCCCGTTGGCGCTGTGGGTGGCGCCCGCGTGGCCGCGGTGGGGGGGGTACATGTCCCTGTACGTGCGCGCGTGGCACGGAGAGGCATACTCATCCTCCTCCTCTTCTTCCTCCTCCTCCTCTTCCTCCTCCTCGTCTTCCTCGCCGCCCCCCGGGCACGGGCTCCCCCTCGGGCCGCGCGACAAAGAGTCGCTGGCCTCGTCAGACGGCATGAGACTGTCCTGCTCCAGGGGGGAGTGAGCCTCCTCGCCTGCCTCCTCCTCCTCCTCTTCGTCACCCTCCAAGCCCGCCGCCTTACGAGGCTGCGGCTGGTTCTTGTTCTGGAGGATTCAAGTGATGATGAACACACAAAAAGGTGACTCCACAAGACCGTGTGGACCCGTGGCAACATCTCAAAGTGGATTCATACTTTCTTTGTTGCAGACAGCAAACACACAGAAAGTAGACAAAATAATGCAAACACCCCATCAAGAAAGACTTTGAATAGGTTATCTTCATAAAAACTACAACAAAACACCACTTTGAATGCCACTTATATGAAAATAAATGTCACAAAGAGGCAAAAAGGTCAAACATTCTCTGGTTTGTGACAGATAGTTGGGTACCGTGAACAGTCTGAAAATTTCCTTCTGACAATAGTGTGATTGCTTCAGAATTAGAAGCATTGGCCTTTGAAACAATTCATTTACATTATGGAGTCATCCATCAATCATATTTATGATCAATCGATAATTTTTTTTTTTAATCTTATCAGAAAATCATGTCCAATTAAACAAAAAAAAAAAAAAAAAAGACAAACTTCCCCCAGTCAAAAGGATATTTTCAAACTGGTATTTCTCCCCAACCGAAAGTCCAAACCCACAAATAAATATATGGTGGAAAAAGGGTGGTACTGAAAAGCTATTCTACATTAATAAAATCTCTGTCTCCAGTGTTTAAAGCCACAAGCAACAACAAAGAGACCAAATCATGTGAGAGCTTCTCATTTGTCACCAGGACGATGGTGCGAAATCATGACCTTGCATCCTAATCATGACCTGACAAAAGAGGAGTAGCACTCATAAGCTGCAGCTCAAAAGACAGAAATGTGCGGCTGGCAATGTTAACAAGTCTCCTCTAAGTACTTTTTAATTACATTTCTTTGTGTGTGTGTGTGTGTGTGTATACAAATTAACAGTGGACACACTGAGCAAAAGAAACACCAGTGAGCCAGCTGGAAGGATGCTTTTGCACATTAAATGTTACTGTGTTCATGTTGAGGTCTCAGCGTATTGTTGGAGATGCACTCCCCCCGCCCCCCCCAGCTTATCCGTTAACGGCATAGACATTCGAAATGATGTCCTGCGCCACATTCACAGAGCATGCTCGGAGACGGATCAGCGGTGACTGGAAACCGGGAATAAACGAAGAGATTTTTGTCATGTCACAAAAAAAAAAAAAAACACAAAATAAACATTTTGTAATTTCAAGCGTGATGTTCTCAGTTTTTAGCGTTAAATTTAAAGGCACTGAGCTAAGATGGCTTTGTGAATTTTCTCCAAGCAAGCTTGCGGAGCCATCTTGATTTACCTGAGACCATCAGCTAAAAGGAGAGGAGGCAGGATGCAGTTACAGAAATCAAAATCAAAAGGTCATTTTTCTATGGTGAGATGTGAATCGTTTACTGTCTCAGCCTGGGTGTCAGGTGGTGTGTAAGACGGGATTGTCGGGGGTGACAGTGCATATATATGTATGCATATATACTTATAAATACTTAAATGCATACATATACACAGTGTTTGTATTTTTTTAAATCATAAACCCTACTACTCACCCCATTTTGTAAGCGATCATTCAATTAATTCCTGTGTTTCAGAAAACTGCAAAGATGTTAAGCATTGATGAGTGAGAGGACAGACAAGACAACTGGAAACAGTCAAATTAAGAAAAACAAAAACAAAAAAACAACAGCAAGTGTCTGAGATGGCAAAGACAGTGACAACACACGGCATGTTCAAAACAAGATTCCTCCTCAGGAGGCTTAACATGGCATCGAAATCAAGTGTTCTCCTGCTTTTTACACAAATAAAAAGACTGACTCACCTGCAGGCTGGAGATTGCAGAGGGCGGGGTCATCAGACTCTGCTCCAGTAAGGGGTTGAGAGGGGTGGAGCCTGGGAGGTGAGTGGCACGCCAGTAAACCTCCAGGAACTCAGCCAGATGCTCGCATGCGTCTTCCAGCTGGTTTTCGTCCAAGATGACATCAAACATATCCTGCGAGTTAAGATGCAATTCAAAAAGTGCGAGCAAACATCGAGGCTCGGGGCGTCACATGGCGTTGCTGAGAAATGGGGCCAAAAGCTGAATAATAGCAGTACATTAAAGCTGAACCGTCGAACGAGGCTTTCTAGAATATGAGGTCGCTGCGATCAGCGCTGCTGCTGTGATCAGGTTTGCTGTCAAAGGATCCCATGAAGAGTCCCGTCTTTCTTTTAATAGCTGATAACTTCTCTACCTGTCTGCCTCAAACCCGTCACACTTCCGAGTGAGACGTCCTTTTAACAGTTCATGTATCATTTCATGTCAGCTTACAGCTAGTTTCCTAAAACCGCTGGACGATTCTAGACGTTCAGTCAGGTTATAAAGTAGGAAATCAGAGTTTTACAGCAATGTACGGCATTGCCTATCACAAAGACACGAGCCCTGGCCCACAGTGACCAGGCCAGGTGCAGAACGTGAACATGCTGGAGACCCCCCCCCCTAGGCTCAAGTGTAGGACTGAGCGTGTGGATGTCGCACACACTCAGTCCACACTTTGGGCTCTCCTACATCTAATTGTTTTCCAGAGAGGTAAAGCCAATCTTCTGCCCACAGAAGCGCAACACAGACCCCAAATGGGTCACGTGTGCTGGGTATCCTTTCAATGAGTAAGCTTAAAATACAAAAAGAAACAGGCATTGAGACCAAACCAAAGAATCACACAACCGTCCCAAAGAGCTGCTCGATAATCAATAAGAGACTTTTGATGTGTCTTCAAACAAAACCTGATGCAGTAAATGATTTCAGGCCATGTCAGGCGCAAAGGGAGGTTACACTAAATTCCTGCTGCTTTAGCATGCAGTCGCTATTTTGATTGTCATTTTTGTTTTTTGATGCAGAGACTGAATTATAAAACCACAACAGTATAACGCAACAGCTCTGCCATAAAATCCCCGTCATGAGGATATTTAAGCTGGATTTTTTTATGTTGTTTGTTTTTGTTTTTTTTCCCCAAAGTACAGCCTCGAAACTGATAATTAAAACAAGTTAACACCTCCCTCAAACAGGCTGATTAGGAAGGACTTAATATCATAATGGTAGAATGGGACCACCCTCCACTCACAGGGGGGCACTGAGATAGTTTGTCTGCAGCCATCATCTGCACATTCAGGTGCTTGCTCTGAGACTTCCCCCTGGATTTGATCAGCCTCTGGAGCACCTGGGCAACAGGGGAGAGACACAGCATATTAAAAGGTCACAACAGATGGGGCGGCTCATTCCGTGCCAGGTCATTCTGAGCGAGGTCATCTACCGTACCTTTGGCGAGGAAACTTTAACGTACACAACGATGGGTGCGAGGGAGGTTTTGGCGAGCTGCGCAGGATGGTTGATGGTGTCTGCGTCCAGAACCACCAGCTGCAGGGTTTTGGCGAGCTCAAATATCCTCTCGATTTCACTCTGAACCTCCGCTGCAGAGACAAGACGCGTGACATTGTCGTAAATTTTATTCTCTTGCTTCCTTCGACCGAACATCTGCTGATTTTCTTGCCAAGAGCCGCAAGGGTTACCCAGACTGGAGCGGGTGTTTGATCTCTCCATGATGGGTCTTTTGTTGAGGACAGATCTCTTGGCTAAGGACAGGTCGGCAGTTACTCGGGTGATTGAGATCCTGCGAACAAAATCACAAACAAAATCAACTAAGATATGTAATCGAAGCATTTAGCAGATGAACTGACGGCCCGATTTTCCACAAGTATGCGGTTTATTCAGCAGTCTCTCTACTTTACTGACCTTCCATCAAATCTGTGTTTCAGGAAGTCGAAAAGAGCTTTCTGCATCATATCCGTCACCTAGATTGGAGGATAGGAGAAAGGCGCTTGCTTAAACCCCAATACACAGCAACTAAAACAGCATTTAAAATCATAGAAATCAATCCAAATATTTTGTTCGTCTTACAGTTGCAGTCAGTTGGCCAACATTTAACGCGCCGCAGTAACCATTTTTAGATGCAAACAGTGAGGTACTTAATCCCTGTCTGCTGTGGGTGAAAAGTGAAGAGGCTGACCTCATAGCCCTTCAGTGACGGTCCCACGAGGACCACCGGCCTCATGGAGGGCACCACGTCATAGGGGGGCACATGCTCCTGCAAGAAATAGGGGAGGACAAGGAGCGGGAGATGAAGTAAAAAAAAAAAGGGGAAAGAGATGAGATATGATTAAAACCGGGGAGGGGGAGCAATTGTTTGAAAAACAGGATGCTCCTTCGAGGTGTAAAATAAAAATAAAAATAAAAAGCTATGTATCATGAGAGAATGCTGTCCCATTTAATGAAACCCTACCTGTTTTTGCTTCTGTTTAGCTTGTGAAAACAAGAGAATAATGAAGCAATAAATTCAGGGCTAGAGACAGAAAACAGTAGGGGAACAGTGCGCGTTTGACCACGCAGTGCAGGTACTTACATTCACCTGCAGATGGCGGCGTGGTCCTCCAGCTCCCCGTCACCATGTCTCCCAGACTGGAGGAGTTACCCCCTGTTTTCCTGCAACAATGCACTGACATATCAAACTTGAATCATGGGAATAGAAAACCTCCGAGAGGCGGGACACCGGTGGTTTTCCCGCTAACGTGCCATGGTCCCGGTGCATTGACTGACCTCTGCTTTTGCTCGAGTTTGAGTCTCATCGCCTCCAGACGCAGAGGGCTGGGGATGAAGGCGATGTCTGCACCCTCCTTCACGAGCCGACCGATCCACCAGTCATTATTGTATTTCTGTAAAGTCCGACAACGGTTTTGTCACACATAAATCTTTTAAATGTAAGTGGGTGGTCAGTTTTTCATTTTTCTTTTCATTTCTTTCTTTTTTATTTATTTTTTTTTTTTTTTTACAATAGTCTCTCACCTCCTTGATGTGCAGGAAGTCTTTGGCATCAAAGTTGACTGCAGCTCCCTGGACAGGACAGTCCTCATCCAGAGCTCCACAGTAACTCACATTCGTCTTTACTGCAAACGCTACAGGTTTGGACTGCAGCAATGAAGTAAGAACATGTTATTCGTTTTCAGCATAAATGTTTACATGTATCGTATATGATTATTATTACTTTTTGTTTTGTGGGTTGTTCTTTTCTTGTGTTGTGCATATGCCATTTTGGTACTGTTGGATAATGATTTTCTCTTTATTTCGTCTTTTCCTTCTACGTGTTCAAAATAAACTACTGATTATTAATAAATAAATGAGACTAATCAGTCATCTGTAATGAAGACTTCAGCATAAAGATAATAGAGTCCACTGAAAAATGGCAGTTTCATTAAAGACATGGTATGTTTTCCTGTTCTGAATGATCACATTTTGACTTCTGATTTACTATTTAATCTGTTTTTTAATTATTCACATACAGTATATTATTTCCACAGTATTAGACAGCTCTCCTGGAGCACTAGGAACATGTGGATAGTACATTTAGCTCCAAAAATAAAGGATAAATCTGGTAATATTCTGTATTTTCTGGTGGTCATCAAATCCTATGAAAAGATCAACGGCAACAAGTATTGTCGGTATATCTGCAATCTCGTGTGGCTTATTCCTTTGTGTTGTACTGTTGATCTCCATTGTTGTCCCATATTAAAAATAAATCCGCATGTTTGCACTGGGTGTGTTGTTCCTCTGCTCTGATGAATATGGGTAGCGCTGATACGAAAGCACCAATTCTTCCAATGATAATAGTCGCTGCCCCTTCACAATTTTTTCCTTTAGGAACTCACCAACCATTTAAAACTAAAAGGGCACAGCCTTAACCGACAGTCCGCTCTTCTATCATATGTAAATCCACAAATGAAATCAGCATATGCAGAATGTCTAGATATATTTCAACAGCTCAGAGACATGTTGAAAATGTGCTAAATCCTCATCATCTTTCGAGCCCCATTTGCACAGTGATTGAATTAAGATCAGCAAACAGATATTTTGCTCTTATCAGATTCCGCATTAAATCCCAAATCTCAATACACAATATCATAACTGAAAATAAGACTTCCTCTCACAAAGATCTGTGCACTAGTCCTTGACGAATTACTGGAATCTGAAATGAGGCTCTATCCTGGTTTAAAAAACAAAAACAAAAACTTAACTGCCCCAAAATTTACTGGGCTCCTATTGGACTCTTGCTCCACCTCACAACGACTTTCATGAACACTAGCCAGGTAGTTTTTGCTACATCCTGCTGTGGGACTGACCAACAGACCACAATGAAAACATACTGTACGTACATCTCTTTGAAAAGATTCCCGTCTTCTGTAGTAAGAGCCAAAGTCAACCTGGGTATTACATCATTAACCCTCTAACCTGAAATCCTCCTTCAAGCGCTTGCATACGTGGAGGTGTGAATCACTGATCTACCTTTGCTCTGTCCAGCTGCAGTTGAGCCTGGCGCTCGGCTTCACGCCGATACGCCTCGCGGTCCTCCTCTGCTGACAGGTCTGAATCCGACGGTCTACTGGTGTACGAATCAGCCGACCCCTATCAGGAGAGAGGCGGACATGTTAGAAAAATAATAGTAACGGTAAGAGCAATGATAAGGAGTTCACCAAGCCACATTACAATGAGGGCAGATACACAGATCTGCTGTTTCCAGGTATGCTGCTTCTATCATCTACTTTCTGTTCCGGACTGTGTTCGGTGTGCATGCAAATACATGTCTGCAGTCATGATCACATTCATGTGTGAGCCGGTGTGTCTCCACAAGACAATGTGTTTCTCTCCCACACCAGCCATCCTCTGGTAGACCAAATATAGCGCAAAGAAGGCAACCACTTCCTCTTCTCTCCTGCTTGGCCCCAATCCATTCCATCATCCCCCACAGTGCAGCACATATACATCCTTTATTCCCCTGTTTATTCTCCAAGGACATCTCTTCATTAGCAAAATATATGCTGGCTATCATTTTTCATTGTAAGTGGTTTACAGAAACATCCCTGGGATGGCGAGTGTATTATGCTGTGAATGACAGAAAAAAGCAAACAAATAGACACTTCACACAAAGTAAGCAGTGGAAATTTTCTCTGCTGCTGGGTTTAATTGGTAAAGTCCTGCAATTATTTTCTTAAATTTCTGTATAATTGAAAAATAATGACATTATCTATGGCCATCAAGACAATAACTGCGGATTTCCAAAGAGATATGAGAGGACAAGAGGAAGTAGTTTTGTAGATGCAGTTAAGGTGTGAGCGTGAGCGTGTGTGTGTGAGAGAGAGAGAGAGAAAGACAGAGAGACAGAGAGTGAGAGAGCTAGCTCCTATATTTGGTATCTGCTTGGCCTCTCTGAAGATACCTGGTCCTGAATCTGTCAGCAGACAGACTGCTGCAGCAAACGAAAACCAAGTCAGCCAGGAGAACGGTGAGACGGCAGACGAACACAAGGAAATAAATGAAGCCGCGCACATTCTCATGAGCAGCTGCAGTCTTCAAAATTTCTGTTACATGTGCTGACACAATAAGGCCGACTCTTGTGGAAAAAGAAAAAAAACCAAAGATGCTAAGAAATAATCATATAATACAGTTTTCCCCTCTGAGTACCTCCAGGGTGCAGTGACTGGTCCTGGTCATCCATCTTTCCAACATATACAAACGGTCCTCCAGAGGACCAATTAGCAACACCGCAAGAAAATTCAGGCTCAAACATGAAAAGGACACCAGCACACATGCTTGCTCTGCACCTCAGTATGCATCCATATAATCCAACACACATTCTTATCTACAATGCCACTTCAAAAGCCCAGAGAAACGACAAGTGAACATCTTCTCCTTGTGCATATGTGTGTGTGTGTGTGTTTGTGCGCGTCTAGGTTAGATAACCAGATCTGATTTCTAGCTCTGCAAGGCAACACTGCACCAGCACCACAGCAGCGCTGGGAGAGAGAGAGAGAGAGGTAAAGACAGCGAGAGGCAGAGAAGGCGAGTGAATATCTGTGAGAGGACCTCCTGAAAAACGAAGGATGTTTACGAGGAGAGAGAGCGAGAGCATGACTGACGGACGGTTGGGAAGATCGGAAGAGGTATAAACGATTTATTCGGCAAGATAAAGCGTGGCTATCTCAAGGGGAAGATGAGATTAGAACATAATAAAACGCTGTGAAGAGTAGAGTGAGACCTCGACATTTATCATCACCGCAGACAGAAGGACAGAGGACAGACGGGAAGCATGGACACACACACGCACACACACACACGCGCACACGCACACACACACACACACAGAGAGAGATGGTGAGAGACAGGTGCATACCTGGCTGATTAAGATGACGGTGCTGGACCCCGAAAAAGACATGAAACTGAATGTTCTTACTGTAACGGCTTCCCCGTGTTCACCGTGAAGGCACTCAAACACACATAGGAACGCGGGTGTAATAAACACGGTGGTGGGCGCAGGGGAGAGGTGTTATGTGAGGGTGCTGTTTAACACTGTTAGAACAGCGGAGTGCGGCGTTGGCTGTGATTTGCCATTCATTATTAATGTTTGGACGCCAGGCTGTGACCTCCGCCGTGCACTCTCTGACCCGGCTGCCTGGTTAATCCTCAAAAAAGCCAGCGCTCGTGCAGCTGGTCACAAACTGCGGCTTTTGCCGGTGAACCTGAGCTGCAGTCGCGTCTTTGTCATCGCGCCTGAAGACGTCTCGTTTTCCACGGCTACACCGTGCCCGTCTGGAGGCTACATTTAACTCTGTTCATTGCTATTCGGCTCCTGTGATTATTCTTCACACACCGCAACGCTGATGGCCTCAACTCCACAGGGAGGGGCTGATGGGGAAGTGTGCCATCTAGATAGTGGAGTCCACAAGAGGGCCAAGTCCTCCTACAGTCTGGGGACGGAGTAACGGGGGATTTCTAATCTAATTTCTTTACAGTTCACTTAAGCATTGGTCTGTGGTTTCACATTTCAAACGTGTTCTAATTTTACACGGACACCTTTTCTTTCTGCAAGACATGTAGATGAGCTAAAGCCTGTGGCTCTGTGGTCACGTGGTTGGGGTTAGCCATCCAAATGTGCAAGATTGAAGTCTACAACCCCAAAAACCGAGCAACATTGCAACAGATGCAAGGTAACATGACCTTTTTTCGGCGTCATGTTCAGATCCACCTGATGAATCCAAGTCAACAAGTCATTTACACTCCATACGATCACTAGCAGCTCCCAAGGGAATGACTTGGCTCACAAAAAACAGGAAATTTGGAGAACCGACTTAAAACAGTTGTCCACTGCTGCTGGAAACAAAAACCACTCGAGCGGCGAGAGTGACCCGAAACAAAGAGGCCAGATTGACAATAAGGAGCAAGATGTTGAAAATTCTTAAATCAACTTCTAAGTCAAGTGCACTTCCCGCCCTGTTGGTTTTGCGTGAACACAACCCCCCCCCCCCCCCCCCCCCCCCCCCCCCCCCCCCCACCACCCCCCCCCCCCCCCCCTCCTCCCCGATCCC
>CAAKHG010015211.1:17100-34995 GCA_901007715.1 Dactylopterus volitans | reverse complement strand
GTTCATACACTGCCCCCCCCCCCCCCCCCCCCCACACACACACACACACAACCATCCCCTTTTTTAACCGGTGTGATGCAGAGGGATTCTTCTTCATCCATAAACCATCTTTGGCAATTTGAAGCATAAAAGCATGCAGATACCATTTTACCCAAACCGCCGCAAATATTTCTCCCAAGCAGCATCAACCACATCAGTTTTTTCAAATGACAGTTATGATATAAAACTATTCAGTCCTCTGTGATTTGAAGAGGTCAAAACTGCATCTACTTTAAACTTAACCTAATAATTCATGCTTATATAATTGTGTGACAAGCAAAACCATGCTGGTCACACAGTTAAGTTTTGTCTTCTTCATCCTGTTTTCCTTGGAAACTGGTGCCTGCAATCCCTGCTTTAAGTATGAATGGCTTTTGAAACACAAGTTTAAGAAATGCAAAATATAGCCCTTTCTTTTGAAATGGTGTAAAGTAACATGCATGCATGCTAATGTCTCTGACTTTATCTGCTGGAGGGTGATTCTGCACGACAGAATACGCGATAAACAATATCTGTGCTTGCATCAATATCAAAGTCAAGCTCACCAATCATATGTCAAACTGACCAGTTATGAAACCTGGCAAGGAAGTGGAAGCTCTTAACTATGAAAAATGAGATGGCTGAAACAGTTAAGAAGACAGCAAGAAGGACGCTGAAACAGGCGAAGGAATGAGAGGAAGAGAAGCGTGGTGGTTGAGAGCGGCTGTGTGCGAAGAAATGAAGCCAGGAAGGAAGACAAGGGAAAACAGATGAGCGGGAACAATGCAAGCGAAATGCTACAAAGAGGAGAGGGACGAGTTTTAGACGGGGAGAAGAAGAAGCAGCTGACTCAGTTGAGAGTCATTTGTACTTACTCGCTCTAGCTGGTGATGCCGCCGCCGCTGCCGCTGCTGCTGGTCCCTCCCTTTCTCTTTACTACATGCTGTATGCAGACAGAGTGAACCGCTTCCAGTCCCCGACACAGAGACCATCCACAGTGGAGCAGACACCTTCTATTCTTACCCCACCTCACCCTAACACACACAGACACGCATGCACACACGCACACACACGCTAAAAACTAACCCTCAAACTGGCCTTTAAAGGTGACCAAAATCTGCTCAATTTCCAGAAATCTTATTGTTATAGAACATATCTTTCATGGTGCTCAATATGTAGAAAGTGGGGGCACACACATGCACACACACACACACACTCAACCACATGCAGTTTGCGCATCACTTGATCAAATCACCTTCATTTACACTGTTTATTTCAAGTCAACCTCCAGTTCGACATGCAGTGGTCGAGAAAGGCGAGCAGCTGTCACCACACACGCACACACACACACACGCACACTACTCTCCCGCCTCATCAAAGCCTTATGCCCTACATATTACACATACATCCACAATTATGGCAACATACTGCTTGTATGCTTCTATCCTGCTGCAGAAATGAGTCATACTCCACTGCTCCTCCATAGACAACCCACCCCTACCACAGACAAGACACTATCTGCTCTGGGTGTGAAATTTACTCCCTCTGCATAAAACGCTTTTGTCATATCACCTATGGGTGGAAATGCCTGATGTGTGCACAGAGAAGATAAAGATTGAAAAGGAACTAAAAGGTGCTCATGTGAACAATGAGCCCACGCATCACATCGCCCGAGGTCCTCAAAATGAGCATTATGAATATTTTAGGCCGTGCAATATTCTCAGGGAATCTGGAGATTGTCATTACGCCCCCCGATCAGGATAACTAATGTCCTCTCCTGAAGAAGATGTCTGCTCACCCTCCACCCCGCCACTCCTCCCTCCACCCCGCGCCTCTCTGCCGCCGTGCTCCACATCTCCTCGCGCCAATGTTGCCGTGCATGTAACAGAGGGATTTTTCATGGCGTTTCGGTTTCATGTTTACAAGTGTTAAATGACTCATTCTGGTGGGAGAGGAGTCTTTACAACCTCAATTAGCGCATTTTAGTCTGTGGAACTTTTATTTAACCCTCAAAGACATAATCAGTCGACCTTGGCAGACAACGTTTTCTCAAATGCTGAATATCTTTTGAACCACTAATCATAGCCATTCACATTTTAAATGTTGAGTAAAACAGAGTGTCTTAGCTTTTCTATAAAATCTAGCTTGTTTCTTTTATACCATCAGATTTACAGGACAATTCTTGTAAAGTTATACATTCTTGGACAGAGCAAATCACTGAATCATTGATATATGACACCTGATGCTGACTGATGCCGAAGAAAAACAGGATCAATCCAGAAGAACCTGGTGCTTTCTAAATGCTTCTTTATTTGTCTTTCCTCATCTTAGAAGGTTAATAAGTAACTTAATAATTTCAACTGTTTAATTTTCAAAACCATTCTGGGATTTAAGTTTCAGATTTAGTTGAATGACTATCCGTAGTTTTTTTTCCTCCTTAAGTCAACAAGAAAACTTGTTTCTTAATTTCAACAATGGTAATTTACTGAAAAGGCCTCAAATCTAAATGTTAATGTGGTTTGGTGAATGTGTTTCGTCTCCTTTTCTGAATATAATGTTGAAGTAGCAACAGACATTATTTTTGATCTTATCATTATCATCTTACATTTTGATTGCACAATGCCGTGACTATAGAACACTGAAACCATTGGGGTTTAGAACTGTCACTATAACCTTTGCTTTTACTATGCTTCTCTGTCTGTCACAAGCCGGGCAGCAATTTACTGCATGTTCCTAAACACAACGCTAATGCTACCGATTGCTACGGTTAGCTACAGTTTGAAAATGAACTAGTAGCTGCATGGTAACCAGGACTGGCCAGAAATATTTACGTCATGATAAGCAAGACAAACATTCTATCTATTTGCTACTTTGATATGATATATATTTCAGCTCGAATGTGATTTCGAATTTTCTTAGCATTCTTAGACATCGTATTCCATTCAACAGCCTGAAAATGAAATCTCAACTGCTTGTGCTTGTCAACTGGCAGGGAAGGTTTTTTGAGAAAATAATGTTTTGTAAAGCATTGAAAAGAAGAATCACTGAGAGACATTTTCCCAAGTTCTGGACAATTACATTGAAACTAATGAACTTGACTGGACTTGTTGCGTCGGGTTGTGCTCATACAGGTCTGCCGCCATGACCAGTGGAGTGACCGCTCCCATCAAGCGGAAAGCCCAGCATGCATTTGCCACACATTGCCACACTACGCTGTCAGGAGCTCGATGTGGAGAGGATAAAAAACAAAACAAAAAACAGCTTAATCAGATATTACAAGTTGTGCATTTCAGACTGTGCTGTGTAACGAGATGGGCGCCTGTTTTGAGGCGCCGCTGCTTCACTCCAACGTGCGCTGGCTGTCATGCGGGGCAGGTTAGAGTCGTGTTTTGGAGCTGCAGAGGGAGGCTGCAGAGTTCCTCTCATCTGAATGCATCAGCTTCACAAACTTGCATGCATGCCAGACATTTTCCAGCATCTAAACATACTGGATCAAAGCACGCAAAAGGTGTGATGCATAGACGCTGCTTTTACCTAAAGGATGATGCTTTGGTCAATCAAGCTACAGGAGGGAACTGCAAAAATGTTCCCTCTGCAGTCGCCTGATGAGTTGGGTTCCATCTCTCCACTCATCCAGTCCCACCTGGAACTCCTCCAAGGAGATTTCAGAGACTCTTTTCCTGACCTTGAAAACGCCCATCTAAACTGGTTTAGGGACCCTTTTGCCCATAATGTAGGTGCCGGTCCGGACATAGGAAGAGCCGCTTGAGATGACAAACTCAAAATGGTTGAATCTGAAATTTGAGGTTTTTCCTTTCTAACTGTTGACCAAATGTAAGAGAGAACCATCCTGCCTTTGCTGTGAGGCCACTGGAACGCCTCCTCTCCTTAGCACTGACCTACTTGTGCGAGTCTGACTTTTCAACTTTAAGCACTTATAACAAAACACAGAGCTCGTCTACATGCGGACGAGCTCGACCTGTGTGTGTTGGCACTGAGGAGTCAAATCAAGTCAAGTTTACATGACATGAAGTCACATTTCATGATGTGCACTATGTAGAATCTTATATTGAATCTGTTCGTATTGTCTGACATGTTGAAAATATTTAAACCTATTTTTTGCTGGGGGAATTGATTTGATTTCAGGTTGAGGTCAGTTATCCATTCATTAGCTCGGGTGGCTATCTGCTTGTTTGTGGTACACGGGGGGTCTTGGCAGGTTTATTTAGCAAGTTCATCAATATAGCACTCACACATATTAAGTATTCTCTTTAAGTTTTCATTTGATGATGTAGACCAAAATCAAGGTTTAAGCCTTTTAAGTGGCCATAGATATTTTTTTTTACAATGATCTATTCAATGTGTAATATGAAAGTGTCACTCAGTGACTTTATTTACAGAATTATCACCCAACACTGCAGCTTCCCTTGGCTGTACGAGGCTTTCAGCTTATTGCTTCACGCTCAGTAACTTTACTGTCACTGCTCTCGTTGTGTCATTGTCCGCCACAAAAAAAAAAAAGGGACTAAACAGTGAAGAATATCCATCACAATTCAAACCGTGTCAAAGGGGACGGATGCACAAGCAAAACACTGTTCAATAATCTAAAATACTACAAAGAAAAGCTTCAAATAATACCCACAAAGAAGATGGATGTTTGCCGTTTTTGGCTTGAGAGCAGACTTGAACTGACTCGTTATCATTTGCTGATGTTGCTCGTGAATTCTGGCAAAATAGAGAGGGATTCTATTCAGATTGCTTCAGTTCTGGACGAATTAGTCTACCTCATTTTGAGGTGGGATATTTCTCCTGACCTTCCCTCTTTGACGTTTTGAGGCTCATTTACCTCGGAGATCTATAGCAGTTTGGTTCTAGCTCAGCTGGCCATCTGTAGCTCAGGTAAAACCACTTTGCTCCCAACAACCCTGATTTCTGCAGGGATCATGCTCTCCCCTCTGCTGGGATCGCTGGAACGATGGAGCAAAACAAATCAAGTGCATCCTCTGACACAGCACATGGAGGCAAATCAATACCGTCTTGATTATACACCATCATATTAACAGCCAAGAGCGGATATGAGTGAATAGCCATGCAGACACAAACTGAGGGGGATCTGAACGCCTCGCATTTTCGTTTTTTTTTTCTTTTCTTCTTCAGTCAGTCAGAGATCATCTTAAATAGAATCAAATCTCCTACTGAATCGTTCACATGTACTTGACCTGAAAACATTAATTATGAAACCAGGCTGTGTTGGGATTTTGATGCAACCCAGTGGCACATTCAGGTATCCTGTTGCCCTCTACTGGCCAAAAGATCAACTGAAAGTGAGGAGACAGCAATGTGGATGATGATGGTGATGGTGGTGGAGGTGGAGGTGCAGGGTAGCCACACTCATGCATTGTGTACCAGAGCTATAAAAACCACCACTATAAAGTGTAACTCTGTGATGACAGTGAGTCACTGCTGCAAAGGGAAGCTGGAATCACCACCAACTGAACGCATCTGAAAAACTATGAGTCACACCAGCGCCAAGACAGAGAAGATCTGCTCTGATGGGAAAGCCACCTCAGATTGATTTATTCAGACACTGAAGCTCAGTGTGTCCTTCACGCGCCGCTGGAAACTACAGTTCCACCCTGCCAGACTGAGATGCACACCGGCACATGAGGGAACCCTCAACGCGAGGTCGGGGAGGAAGACTGGTTCATTTGAGCGTTCACCTGCCGCTTGATGAAGCTGGATGTTGTGTCAGAGGACGTGCTGCCATCCGAGCGTTTGAAGCGACTCTTGCGTTTAGGCAACTTCCTGGGCAACTGTAATGAAACAGAGGCAGATTAGCAGACAATTAAACTCCACTGTTGTGTAGGCTGAATCAAAACAGCTTGGTATGATTTCTTTTTTTTCTTTTTTTTGAAAAAATGAAAAAGAAAAAAAAAGTACCCTAAGTGTGGATAAGTCTAAAAGAGCTGCTGTGCACAAAGGGCGGTGACAGCAAAGAGCTGCAGGTCTGGCGAACTCTCGAATGCTTCCAGAGTAGAATGTTCTAAACAGGGTTTCCTGTCTAATGCAAGTGGCAGCTTTTCTCAGGCCTCCTACAACACGGTCCACCACGAAGGAGAGAGCGCGGATGTCGCGGTACAGGCCCCGCAGGATCCGGCTACAGGTGAGTCAAGGAAGCCAGCCTGCACCTGAACACACCGCCGCGACACCGGGGGTGTGCTCGTTTCTCCTCGTTCGAGTAAACATGGAAGAGGGTGGTAAGGTGATGAAACATTAACACAAAACACCAGCGGGGGGGACTGAGTTTTGCCTGAAACAGCGTTTTTTTTGTTTGTTTGTTAAATCTGTGATTCGAGCGCGTGTGTGTGTGTGTGTCATGACCACAAGAGAGAGAACCATAATTACATCGGCGTCTCAAAGATGGAGCATCGGTCGGCAGTCTCGTTTTCAATGTGGGGGCTCAAAGAAAAGTAGCTCGCTGCCAAAACGCCTCGATTTCCCAACAAGTAGCTGCCCGTTCCATAGCTAGCTAGCCGAGCAGCTAGCTGGTTAAACATACCAGTAACAAAAAAAAAAAGGAGGGAAAAAAGTGCGCCGGCTTACCTGGAAATAGTGCGACTGAGAGCCGGTTTCCGCAGCAGACAGAGGGTCTACGGGCGATTTGGACATTGCGACTTGCACCATCTATCGAGAGCGCGGGGAGACATGGAAGAAACGAGGGACACCAAACGCATCTAAATGCAGTCAAGACAGCGAGGATGTGGGAGCGAGGACGAGGAGGGACGGCGGTTGATCCCGAGCCTCTTCATAGGAGAGAGGGGGAGAGAGGGAGAGATGCGCTCCCGCTGGAAGAGAAGGGGGGGAAAAAATCAAGTACATTAACGTTCCATTGAGATGAATGAGGGGAGCGGAGAAACAGCGGAGCGAAAATAACCCTTGAGACTGAAGCGTCATCGCCCGAGTTGCCGAATGCGGGTCTGTACTAACTGAGCGTCTCTGACGGGGGAGTCAAAGCCGGCTGCTGTGGGATAAAAAGGAATTGCTATTAGTATATGGTCCAATTATTATCTTTATTTCCCCCGCGTGTTTGTTGTTGCACACAAACACGCCCTTCTAGGTCTGGTTCACGACTGGTGTTTGTTAGTTAAATGAGGATTCAAAGGGTTTAAATCAGCTAAACCAAAGACTGGAATTCATTGGTTCATGGGGCAGAGGGGGCTCTGATGAACCATTTTATACTTAGAAAATGGCATCATTTTTTTTTTTAAAACAGAGAGAAAATAAGTTAGTAGAAAACCATAAATTAAGAATAATTGTTATGAGGCTACATGTGGGGAAATATCACTCCCTAATCTCTGTTTGATGCCGGAGCTGATAAACCAACCAATTTGCCTAACAGACGAATCAGTGTCAGCTGTGGTTCTCAAACTTTTTCTTGGTGTTGACTCACTTTTGTAGATATTATTTTCTTAAGCTCCTCACTGAGTGCTTTCAGGTGGTCAGGAGGTTCTCAGCCTTTTGCAAGCTGTGCCCCCCAAAGCTGGTTCAATACAGTTGGAGCCCCTCTCCACTGCCACCTTTACCCCCACCCACACTCACCTTTCACACATATAGATAGATAGATAGATAGATAGATAGATAGATAGATAGATAGATAGCCCAAGGTTAAGCTATTGTGGTAACCCCACACTATTATTTATTATTATTTTTTATTATCATCAGTTGTGATAGAAAGGCCTATTATCATTGCTAGGCTACTGTTATAATGGGCAGTAGCACCACTAGGGCTGAGATGTGGATAGTCTTTAAAAAGACTGTTTGGGTTTGTAAAGTAAATGAAGTGATTTGAGCAGGATAATAACAGATAGCGAGAGACGGGACAAGCGAACTTGGCAAGAGAACGAGAGTGAATGGCGCTGCGACGTGTGTGAGTCAAATCCAATGATTTATTTTGGTGTGACAGTGAAGAAACATTTATATTTACGTCTCGCTTTGTAAACAGCGGCAGCTTTGCACATGCGCATTTCACTGACGGTCTGGCCGCGCAGTAGTGTTGCTCTCCTCGCTGCTTTGACTGCAGCTGGGACTGCTGCGCGAGGCTACTGTCAACCTGACCGCCTGTGAACGCTTTGGGGAGGGGTAGGGACTCTCGCGGCAGCTGTCGCTGCTCATTGAGGGCGGTACCTGCAGAGTGATACTTGCCTTCATGACGGAGTCTCCGAAACATCAGAAAACACCAGAAAAAGTCGCTAGATTTGTCGCTTGACGCCTTTGAGGAAAAAGTTGCAAAGAAGAGTTGGAAAGTTGCCAGATTTGGCAAGAACATCGGCAAGTTAAACAGCACTGCGGTGTGTGTGTGGACGCTAGTAGCACTGACGTTGTGTCACCGGTTGAAATTAACACTACCCTCTGTTTTGGTATATTTAAAATGAAACTGTGTGGTTGATTTGTTTGAGTTATAGTCCAGCTGCTTGCATTTTCGACATGCTGCATCTCCTTTTTACGAATAGCTTGTGAGTCCGCCCCGCCCACCTCCAGTCCTGTGCTCGCACCCCCCAAGACACCACTGGTTGTGAACCACTGCTCTAGCTGCCCCCTTTTTCAGTAGCTGCTTCCACATCTATAGTTTTCGTGGGAATGCTAATTTTTTTTTTTTTGTCCCGACTGTGGAAGGTGTGTGTTAGTGTCCTGCACCTACAGATTTACATCATTGATTTTCTGAAACATGTCACTCAGCTGTTCAGCTTTCATGAGGAAGGTGACATTCTTCAACTCAGATCACAATGTTAATTACCTTCTTCCTCCAAAAAGCTTGGAGTTTTACCAACCTACAGTTAAAACACCCTGGATCAAATTTCCCGCACAACAGCACACACAAGCTGGGCTTCGATGGAACTTCTAATGTAGTTCCAATGTGCCATTGCATATGTCAGCATTGCCATGACACTGCCCAGTTCAGGACAGACCATGCAAGCGCAGCCGAACATGAGCAATGTTTGGACGGCGTTTTAAAGCAGCTGAAGCCTCGCTTTACATCCGTCTGCAGCCCGCTCTGATGTTGCTCAGGGAAGCTGGGCGGTCACGCAGGTGTACTGTTTGTGTAAAACTAACAAATGACAACGCTTTGAAAACAAATGCGATAATATAGCGCCAGTCGGGTGCAAGCTGTGAGCTGTTTGAGCAAAGCGGGGGAGTGGGTGGAACAAAGAGCTCCAGACTGAGGAGTGGAAGTTGTCATGGCATCACGCCACTCACACGCTCAAGCTCAAGACTGGTCTGGTAGATGTGAACGCTTTTCAGTGTATCATGCGGCATGTGCGCTGCGTCCTGTGACTAGCGTTTGTATCCCTCCCCGTTTCCAAGTTAGGTTGCTATTAGTGCAGAGCATCATTTATATATATATATGCTGCATTCTGTGTGTATTAGATTACCGTCATCTAATGGACTTAACAACTTCACTTCTGACTTAACAATCAAAGTGTCCACAGTGCAGGCTTACATTTTTCACCTTCCTCCCCAAGAAGCATGCCCCACAGTTTGAAAACCACTGGCCTACAGCACGTCAGTCAAAAAGTAACAAGAGCCCTGTTTGCACAACCTATTCAAGGCAGGAATAAACACCTCAACTCGCCATTCTCTGTTCCCAAAGACAGAATAGGAGACCTTTAAACTGGCAGGGAAGGTCGTCACAGGGCCAAAATGGTGTTTGTGTAAAGGGGTGAGGCCAGGTCTTTGATTCCACAATGCCAGAATGCTACCTAAAATAACATGGCATATGCCTGTGTCATTTGATCCCATGTAAACAGTGGCATAAAAATGGGGTCTTTTTTTATCAGCAGAATCTCTGCATAAGAGAGCTAAAGCAATGCCAAGGATATTTTGAGATACTTTCACTCTAATGTGAGTCACAAACTTTTTTTGTACTTGTGTGTACTTGTTCAAAAATAGCAGGATGGGTGTCCATGGCGTCACACATGTGGTCCAGATGTTCCGATGTTTGTTTATGTGACAGGGTAGCATCCAAAAAAAGAAGGGTAAAGCCTGCACACTCACTCCAAGCCACATAAATCTTTATTATAGCAACATAATGACAATGTTTCGATCCGGCCGGGATCTTCGTCAGGCCAGAAAGTTTTTAAAAAATGTGCAACACACCCCTATATTTATACATCTGTACACTGATAGGCTGACAGACTCGATGATGGGATGGGGAAGTGGTACGAGGGCTGTGGGAAGGGGGTGGGATTAATACATTTGCAGTTAAAGTACTGGGGAATTTTTTAAGTCATGTCAAGAAAGAACTGAGGATATCAATATACCATTCCTAATATTAAATTGCCATGAAACTAATACAATGACTTCATGATATCCAGCCATTTTGGTGACTTATGGGCACGATTAGGGTCTTATTGAGTTTATTGTAAACTCAGTATGGCTATTGGCTGTTGGAAAAAAAAAACCATGTTTTGAAGATGCCACCTTGGTAATGGGGAGCTGTGAAGAGGGGGAAGCTGAAGCCCTGCTTCTTCTGCTTGTCATACTTAAACTGAAACTATCAATGGTGATGTAACTCCATAACAAACTTTTCCAACCAGAAATGTACCATTCCCTTTTCAAAATGGTAAATCTCACAACCAGTGGTAAAACTTAATCAATTGCAGTATATTCACCACACTCCAGGCAGCGCTTTACACTTTTACTCCACCACATTGTTCTATGTGTCAAGTCAGTTTTATTTACATAGTGTCAAATCACAACAAAAGCTATCTCATGACACTTTCCAAGTAGCGCAGGTGGACACTGTACTCTTTAATTTAGAGACGCCCAACAATTCCCCCATGAGCAAGTACTTGGCAACGACAGCAAGGAAAAACTCCCCTTTAATGGGCAGAAACCTTGAGCACAGCCTGGCTCGAGGTGGGCCTTGACCGGTTGGGTTTACAGAAAGAGAGATAGAGACAGAGAGAGACAGAGAAAGGAGGGCTGGGGAATGAGTAGATGCACAGTAGATGCACAGTAACCTCAGCTACATCAACTATAATGATAATAATAGTGGTGGCCATAAAGCTCTCCATCTCTGCAAGACAAGAAAACAATTCCAGGCAAGAGGTTAAGTTAACCACATGCATGAATGGATGGAGAGGAAGACATTGGGAAAGGAGAGGGAGAGTAAGAGAGGCACCCAGTGCATCATGGTCCCCCGGCAGCCTAGACCTATAGCAGCATAACTGGGGGCTGGTCCAAGGCTAGCCTGAGCCAGCCCTAACGGTAACCTTTATCAAAAAGGAAAGTTTTAAGCCTACTCTTACATGTAGGGAGGGTGCCTGGAAGATGGTTCCACAGGAGAGGAGCCTGACAGCTGAAGGTTCTGCCTCCGATTCTACTTTTAGAGATTCTCGGAACCACAAGTAAGCCTGCATTCTAGTCTGGTAATAAGGTTCTATTAGCTCCTTGAGGTATGACGGTGACAGACCATTAAGGGCTTTATAGTTAAAGAGAAGGATTTTGAGTTTTATTCTGGACTTTACAGGCAGCCAGTGCGGAGAAGCTAATGTGCAATAGATAGCCAATGTGCAATATAATAAAGTGAAGATGGCTTCCAACTTATCCCTAGCTATTATGTCTACTTCTTGTTACCACAATTACTCTTGCCCTATAAGAGAGAAAGTGTGTCAAACAGTATTCAAAGTGAGTGTGTCATCCTCACTTTGTTATATTCCACAGCCATGACCAGCACCTATTCTCTGACTCATCACATACAGCTACATTAAAAGAGTTTGTTTTGTTCGGTGTTTTCTTTTTATGATGACATTTAACAGAACCCAATTTCATGCATCTTAATGCACAGTAAATAATACAGCACAAATGACACTAAATTCAAAAGGTTTTGACCTAAATGGCTACAAGGCACACAAAACTCTGCTCCATCTTGCAACGCGCCGCTGACTGGGAGCTGAGTGTGGACCTGAACAGGAGACTTGTCCTCCCATAGGACGTGGCAGTGACCTCCCTCCGACCAGACATGGTCCTGCTATTGAGGTGCATGAAAACCATCATAGTCGCAGAAGTCTTGATTCTCTGGGAAGAGAGGCCAGCCACGTCCCACCGACAGAAGAAAGCCAAGTTCCAAGATATGATTGACAAAGGTGTCTTGAAAGGCTGGTAGGCAACCATCTGCCCCATCGAGCTCGGCTCCCGCGGGTTCCCAGCGAAATCGGTGCACTGCTTCCTCCAGAGGGTTGGGCTGGGGTCTAAGCAGCTGAAGAAAGCCACCAGGGACATAGCTGCAGCAGCCGAGACCAGCTCACGATGGCTTTGGCTGAAGAGAGCCCCACTCAGACGAGGTGTACAGGTGAAGGGGCGAAACACTTGTGACCATGAGATTCCTGCTGACGATGCAGAAGGGTTTCCAACCATGTGGACGCTCCAAGGAGGACCATCATGGAAGATCTGCATCAATATAGTTTGCATAGCTCCTGCAACTACAGCTTGTAGTAAAGGATCTCTGATGTTTGCTTAACCCCACATGCAACACTCAAAAAAAATTGTTTTCACAACAAACGTGTAATTTGAACTTCCGATCAATATATATATGTATACATATATATACATATATATATTGATATCTCATCGTCTTCTACTTATTCCGGTTACGGTCGCGCTGGAGTTGATTCCACCTGACAAGGGGCTAACGGCGGGGGTACACCCTGGACGAGTCGCCAGCTCATCACAGGGCAGACAACCACTCACACTCGCATGCACACCTACGGGCAATTTAGAGTAGCCAATTAACCTCAGCATGCTTTTTGGAGGGTGGGAGGAAGCCGGAGTACCCGGAGAGAACCCACACAGACACGGGGAGAGCATGCAAACTCCACATAGAAAGATCCCAGGCCGAGAATCGAACCTGCGACCTTTTTGCCCTATATATATATTGACATAGCCCTTATGTCTGTCACTTTCTGTTAACAGTGAAAAGAAATGATAAATTATTTCAAAGAAGCACAAGCCTGGCCTAATCCCATAAATTCTTGGTGATGATAGATGTTTTAGCGCTGATGGATTTGCTATATCAAAACATGTCAGTCTTAAATCATTCATATTTCAAAAATATGAAAAATGGGAAATGATACACAAAAACAAAATGTACTTACATCTTGAGTAAGTAGATGAGCCTTTGTGTTTGATTAATACACAAGAACTTGATAAGTGGTTCTTGTTAGTTTCAGTAAATGGAAATGTCAAATTCCAGTGGTGAATTTCAGTAAATTAGTTTGAATGTTATTTCCTATTAATATGCAACATATGCCAAAAAAAATCAGTCAATGACAAGGGTAAAAAAAAATCATGTTATTATTATTATTGGTATTATTATTGCTATTATTTAACTGGCTTTTTGCTAACCTGTTTCCAAAAAAATGTGGAATATTGTGTAGAAATGTAGACACAAAAGCTGATGATTTGCACAGAGACTAAATTTCAAATGTTACAACTGAAATTTTTTTGACTTTGTTTTTTGTGAAAATGATAAATCCTATTTTGAATTTGATGCTAGCAACACATTTAAAAAAAAGTTGGGGACAGGGCTATGCTTAGTACCCTTTTGCATCACTTCTTTTAACAACACTCAATGAGTGGTAAGTGGAGACAGCAGGCTGGCTAGTTTAGCACCTGGGCATTTTTACTATGGAGACATACTGTTGTAATACGTGCAGAATGTGGTTTTGCATTGTCTTACTGAAAAAAAAGCAAGATATTCCCTGAAAAAGAAGTTGTCTACCTGGTAGATTATGTCGCTCAAAAAAATCTGTATATATTGTTCAGCGTTAAAGCTGCCTTCACAAATGTGCAGGTTACCCTGCGCGCTAATGCACCCTCATGCCATCATGGATGCTGGCTTTTGAACGTACATTGATGACACACCGGACGCTCCCTCTCCTCTTTCGCGTGTAGGATGCGGCGTCCATGATTTCCAAACATAATTTTAAACTGACTTGTCAGACGACAGGACCCTTTTCAACTTCACCTCCATCCATCCTCAGTGAGCTCTGGTTCAGAGAAGGCACCAATGTTTCTAGATCTAGTTTATGTACAGTTTCCCCTTCACAGGGTGTATTTGTATTGTGGGGAACCGTGTTTACAGATGGTTTTTGGAAATATTCCTGATATCAGTTATCGTGGACCATGAAATCCCCAGTTCTTGTTGTTTTTTTTAATGAAAAATCTAAAGAATAATTCTGTACTTCAGAGAGACTCAGACCTATAGGATGATCTTTTCATACCCAGCCGTGAACTAACCTGTTGTCAGTTAACCTAAATTAGTTGTTAGATGTTTCACCAGGTATCTTCTTTTAGTATCTCATAACTTTTCAAGTCTTTTGCTGTCCATTTACAACTTATTTGAGATGTGTTGCTTGAATCTAAGTCAAACTACGCACTCAGTTAAAAAAAAAAAGAGTTTTGAAAAGTTAATATAATGAGATTATGTTGTATATAGAACTTTAGATTACACCTCCGACTTTGCCGAATCAACATGTTCTGATCCTTGAAGCCACTGTGAAGCTGCCTTTAGTCTCCCGCATATCAGTCCTGTTGTGTTCAGGGAGGGTTCACACATGCTGGAGCTCAACATTGGTGGGGTGTGTGTGTGTGTGTGTGTGTGTGTGTGTGTGTGTGTGAGAAGGTGTGTGTGAGAGAGTGTGCGTGCGTGTGTGTGAGAAGGTGTGTGTGAGAGAGTGTGTGTGCTTGTGTATGTGTATGAGCATGTGTGAGCGTGTGTGTGTGTGTGTGTGTGTGTGTGTGTGTGTGTGTGTGTGTGTGTGTGTGTGTGTGTGTGTGTGTGTGTGTGTGTGTGTGTGTGTGTGTGTGTGTCGGTGTGTGACAGGCCGGGCTCACTGCAGACGCCGCTTCGCCTCTAGAGGGAGTGCCGAGTTACTAAAAGTGGGAACGAGAGAGTGGTGAGCAACGGCGCGCCTGACTGAGGACGGTTGCGTCAAACCAGCCAAAGTTAGACAGCATACCACCGGATGTTAGGGAAGTCATACTTCAAAACACAGTTTTGCAAGGGCTGAAACTGGGGCAAACATGATACAGAACCTGAAAGCGTCAAAACCGCTGATGTTAAATACAGAGGAGACATTTCTGTAGAGCTTGATTTTTTTTTTTTTTAGACATGAAGCAGATTAAACTCGCAGAATATCATCATGTATTTTTAAATCTGCAAATTAGTGATAAAAAAAAATGTTTGTCTATGCCATAGTGCTCTAAGGCTGTGGTTAGTCAACATTTGAAATAGTTTATACATTTTCATACTGTATTCAAATTATATCTTTACTTTTCTCAATACGGCAAGATTTGCTGCAGGGAATGAATAGGCCTATTTAAATCAATTAAGGATGATCTCTTATCCAGTGTTCGTTTGGGTTTGTGATTATTCAGACCAAAGCAGTGATTTCGTAACCACCGAAGGCGATGATGAAAAGTGGCATTTTGAAATAAAAAAGTGATTTGGAAATTCTGATGTTGCGTGATAACGGCTTTAAAAACGGGCTTCTACGAACTGAAACTAACAAAACAAAATTGGAATGGAAATTGGATGACATTGTAGTTTTTCGCATGCCAGAAGAGAAAGTGACAAAGAGTGAAATTATATACAAATGCAATAACAACACTGAATAAAAAATACCAAACCAAAATGAAGACTATTTCACAGCTGAATTGTTTTTTTTGTTTTTGTTTGTGGTTATTTTATAATGCTTTTCACCTGTATTATACAGTTTATGTAGTATTTTTCGTGGGGATTTGAGGACATTAAATTATATCAGGCTAAATAAGATAAACGTTTTGTTATTTTCGCTTTATTGGATTAGTTTTACATAAGTTTTTTTTAAATATAGATTCTCTCGTGTTTGCAATCGAGTACTCCTATTTCGCAGCATTACTTCATCGGTTCCTCTGAATCCGTCTACCATCGCTGCCGGTTGCAGGAGCTTTAATTTGACAACAACAACCGGAAGTGAGACGTTTGGCTTTTTCCTCGTCTTGACAGCGGTGCTCGGAGCCGAGAGGGTCAGGAGGAGGAGAGGCAAGGGAGTGGAGCGAGAAGACGACAGGAGGAGACCTACAGGGTGACCAATTCAAGCGGACCATCCCTGGACAGCTGGCCTACCAATGCTTCTCCACCCTGGACGCCCCCACCGACAGCCTCGCCGAGCCGGATCGTCCGCTGTGCTCCTGCCGAGGAGCAGAAACAGAAGATGATCACGGTGAGTCCGTCTTTCTGGCTGTAACTGCCGCTGCCGCCGCCGCCGCCGCCGCCGTTGCTGCCGCTGCACCGCAGGCCGACGCACAGCCCCGCTGCACGCTCTCTCCCGTCACTCCAACGTCTCCGAGGCTGCTGCTGTTGCACTGACGCGCAGACGCCTCCGCCGCGTCTCTGTCAATACACCGTTTGTGCCGGAGTGAATGACATAGCTGCTGGAGGGAAAGGCCGCTTCACGCCGCCGCCGCCGCCGCCGCCGCTTCACGCTGCCGCCGCCGCCGCTTCACGCCGCTGCCGCTGCCGCTGCCTTCGCCGCCGCTGCCGCTGCTGCTGGTGGCTGAGGAGACGCGGTCAGTCCATGTTCTCCTCTGGAGGCTAATAACAACATGTCTGTGGGTGTGTTTATGTGCGCGTGTGCGCGCGCGTGTAAGTGTGTGCGTGCGTGCGTGCGTGTGTGTGTGTGTGTGTGTGTGTGTCAGAGGGAGAGGGAGAGAGAGAGGATAGAGGAGAGCTTTTATCACATTGTTTCTTACTCCAGCTGCCTCTTAAGGGTCTCGGCAGCAAATAAATGCCCAAAACCGCCGCGGACGTTTTTATAACACAACTTTATCATCCGCATGCATCCAGTCATCCCACGACAGGAGCGGGTGAGGGGGGGGTGTTGCTGCTGGTGGGGGCGAGCACGTATGGATCCGCGATGCTCTGCCTGGATGCTGAGGAATGCGCGGCGGCAGTTTGGGTCTTGTTTATTTACCCCAGGAGTCGCGTTTGTGGATCCAGTGTTGGTGCGAGCCGGCGCATCCTGCTGGCTGAAGGACATCTGACACCGGAGACGGCAACAACAGCCGAAAACTATAGCAACGTAAATGGCTGCCAGCGGCGCGTCGGCGTGTTAACTTGGTCCGCCGGACGCAGCGGAAACGGCTTTCTGGTCCCCGCTCCGCTTGTCACATAGGCCACGCTGTTACGTAACAAGAAGCCTACGCTGCCTGAATGCGGGCCCTCACACACGGCCCGTGCATGGCAGGGCTCCCCCCCCCCTCCTCCCACCTCCCCTCTGTCTTTCCATAATTCTACACCGGATCGGCGCGTGATCAGAACCCCCCGATCAACGCTCGCGCCGTTAGATTTCCAATAATTGCTCGATTGTGTCTCCTGGACGGCAACTGAGCCACGAGCGGCGGAGCGCGCGGCGCGCTCGGCCATGTCTGACGGGGCTGCGCGGGAGCAGCGGGCGGCTCAATGAATGACTGGCGGGGGGCTCGCTCGTTTGTGGCGGCGGGAACGGCGGTGCGGCGGCTGTCCGGTGGAAAATGTCCCCTAGGAATAGTCATTCATTGCCCCCCCTCCCCAGCCCCCCACCCCTCCGCTCTCTCGCCGCTAGTGTGTGTGTGTTGGTTGGGGAGGAGGGTCGAGGGGTGCGTGTACAGCCAGGCACCATGCAAACACACACATACACACACACACACGCCGCGACGTATGCAATTGGGTACAAGCTGTCGACCTTGTGCAGGGGAGTGAGGGACGAAGCTGTGGAGGGGAGAGGGGTGGAGGTGGGAGGTGTGTGTGTGTGTGTGTGTGTGTGTGTGTGTAGGGGGGGGGGGGTTCTCCTTGAA
>CAAKHG010015208.1:24248-41392 GCA_901007715.1 Dactylopterus volitans | reverse complement strand
AATGCATGAGGCATATCTCATTTACATACTCCTTTGGGTCAATGCCATTGAGAAATCAAGGCTGCCTGCCAGCTCACGGTGAGTAGAGATCTGTTTTAGTGTGAATTAAAGGTGTGAGTGAACGCAAGGATGTCAATTTGAACAGCCAGATGTGCTTCGGGATTTCAAAAAAAAAAAAAGCTCTCTCCAAACCAGCAAGTTCAAAACTGCCTCTGTGTTCTATAAAGCCATCCTGTACTACAAAGCACACGCACCTTTTTTTTTTTTTTCTCCTCTTTCCCATTTTCATGCTAGTTGGCTGACGGCGGTTGTCGAGGTTGTCTCGGTGTTGACGCTAATGCTAATCCCGGGCATCAAACAGATTCAACTTACTGTCCACTGTACAGAAGAACTAAGAACATTATCTCCCGACACAAATGGTGGTGCCACAGTGTTCATCAGTGAGCCCTGCTTAAATATTGAGTTCCTTCCCCTGCAATGGGGAGGCTCTTTTGATGTCGACAGTGGAGACTTCATTTCACGAGAATCAGAGGAAGCGTTGGCTATAGGTAGAGCATATTAATTACATGTATTTGGTCGTAGCTTGTACGGCAGTTTGATATTTCTCTAAGGCTAAGACATCCGAAGACAGAAAACAAAATAAACAAACAAACAAAAAAAACAAAAAAAAAAAAGTACACTTGATTCTCAGATAGTCTGGTTTTCACCCAGCAGGAAACAGGAGATGCAAGACCACTGACAGACATACAAAGAAAATGCAACAGCCATGTGTGCGCTCTCACAAGACTCCAGCTTGCCTCTAAAGTCATTTTTAATGGGCATCAATCTGTGCAATCTCCAAAAAGTCCATCTTACCAAGCAGAGGAGATGAATAAATGAGTGTGTCTGACAGAACAGTCATAGTCAAGATCAAAGGAGAAGGAGATAATTAACAGCAGACTAATTGGTAACCACCCTAAGTTTTCATCAGATATGAAATAGACTGCAGCTTTTCTGAGTATTAATTGGAGGAGAATGTGCATGAAATATGTTCAGGAGAGGAATTTTCTGTAATAGATGGCTTGACACAATTGCACTGTACCAAAAAGTACCAGGAGTAACGAATGAATATAAATTAGGGGGGGAGAAAAAAAAAGTTTTCAGTGAAATGTGCCATAATAGCAGCGCTCAGCAGTTTCAAATAGAAATAAATGTGAAATGTGCATCGCAGACTCTGCCTTTTACATTTGCCAAGATATTATGCAAACCAAACCGACATGACAAGTAGTTGAGCAAAATGTTTACACACTGAAGATGAAGCAGGCTGAGGAATCCATGTGAGTGTATCTACATACTTATCATGGAGTTTCTGAGTCTTGCCATGATGCAGACAAATCCTGCAACACGCTATGCTACATTTGATGAAAATCTTGAATAATGGGTTTTCAAGAGTAATCACCTATTTTGGATTTGTTATTTTTAAGTGAGCGTCTTTTAAAAATATGATTGATTGCACTTTATGATGCCCCCTGACCACTTTATGATGCCCCCTGACCATATTAATGTGCATAGCATGGTCTTATTCTCTTACCAAAACTCAATTTCCATAATTAAAATGCTAATGCAAATGCTAAACCAAATATTGAGACTAGTAATGTATGACGATGCACACCAAATTTTCCATAAAACAATAAAGCAACATTTCATGACAGAAGCCTTGTTATTTCATATTAAAGGCCTTATCAGAAAAGATCCCGACCTCAGATATGCAAGAGGGCTTTTATTTTAAAATGGATACAGAAGTGTTGAGTTGAAAATACATATCCTTCATGTCTCTGACTTAGTCTACTTATACGGATGTTGAAGCTGTGGTGAAATGTGTCATAAGTGTCAACAGATCCTTTTTATTGTCTATTTTTGCTGAGATCCATGAGCGTCACCCAGAAATAGTAGGTCAGACTCCAAATTCTATAGAAATACATCAAATACGCTTAGCTGTTTCAGCAAATATTGATATATGCAATTGGTTTCGATCAATTAATCACAAGTCAATTAATTACTTATATCCTGGTTGACATCAGTACAAAAAGCTTAATGGACAGGCATCAGTGGCTCAGCACATACTTTATTTACCGGGTTACCGGTATTTACCTCCACCTCAAATATGTCTGTGGTGAAGTCTCTGTTCATGTTTGCACTGCCTGACAGGTCCCATCACATGGAGAACCCAAGCTATGAGCAGAATGGCAGCCAAATCAATAATGAAAATGACCCATGAGGAATTTTAAAATGTACTTGACAGCATGATGGTATCAGATATTTCTCCCTTTATGCTCAAGTTTGAGGAACTGTGCATGAGGAAAGTTTGAGCGTAAGAGCCTGTAGGAGTCAACACAGTTCGAATAGACGGGAAAAATATTAATGTACTGTTTTAGGCTGCAACACATGTAGAAATATAGCACAAGGAAGGCAGATCATCAGCTCAGGTGGGACATTACAAGGCAACATTTATAAGGTTGAAAATCTTATTCAGCACTGTTAGAGGCTCAGAACAGCAGCTTGCTCTGTGGTACTGTTGTGAAGTAACACTGGCAGGAGCCGCATAAAAATAAGATGATCTTTTTAATCTATAATCACATTGTTAGGAAAAATCTTACACTTTTTTAAATGGAAGATACTAAGACCAACTTAAGCACAGCACACTAACTATTGAAATCCTCTACTGACATTATATGAATAAGCCTCACATATGATGTTGCAGATAAAGGTACAATATGACACATTGTGCAATCCCATCCAAGACAGATTCCAGGATTATTATTATTATTGTTATCATTATTATTATAAGTAGTAGTAGTAGTAGTAGTAGTAGTAGTGGTAGTAGTCTTAGTATTAGCACCATCACCATCATTATTATGATTCTAATCACAATATGTTTTATTTGGCTTCACTGCATTAACTGCCAGCACAAAGACACATATTTGTTTCATGGCGCTTCTGTAGAGTCATCTTGCTCCATAAGTTCATGACAACCCAGCATTTGTGTTAAAGCCTCATTCTCATGCGCTGCTCCCATAGTTATGGAAACGCGATTAAAGCTACAGGACACTGTGAAGTGTCTCAATTCCAGGTGCAGGCTGAATTTGGCTTTTGAAGACGGCGATGCTGCTGCCATGGTGACTGTACAATGGAAACTGTCAGCTATTGACAGAACACTTTTGCAATGACTCTCCAGCAGGGAGTTTGCGGCTGCAGCAGTAGAATAGCTCATGATAGAAAACACAATTGGTGCTTTATTTATTTGTTCTTTAATACTGAAGTGTCATTTCAAAGAAATTGTGTTTCTCATTTTTTTTTTTTTTTAATTAACTTCAACATTACCCGAGCAGGCTACTCTAAATTGCCCGTAGGTGTGCGTGCGAGTGTGAGTGGTTGTCTGTCCTTCATGTGGCCCTGCGATGAGCTGGCGTCTCGTCCAGGGTGAACCCCGCCGCTCGCCCATTCGACAGCTGGGATCGGCTCCAGCACGACCGCGACCCGGAATAGCCGGAATAAGCGGAAGACAGTGATTACCCGACCATACTGTGCCTATGGTCAGTTGCAACATGCTACATGCTGTATTGGGAGATTTCATTGAAAGAGTACGATGATAAAGAGCACGGTGATGCAAACTGGCAGTTTGACTATAAGACTGTGACTCATAAAACTCCAGGAATTTTGGTCTCTTATAATCTCACAGCAGATTTCAGCATAAGAAGCGTGGAATACTTGATTACCTGGTGAGTACACCATGTTCTGTTATTCTATGAACTTTGATCGATCTTTGGAGGGACAGCGTGTGCCAGAAATGGCATTATTAATCTTTGTCTTGTGGCGCAATACAAGAAGCTTCTGAATATCGCTGGAGCTTCTTTTCAGGAAAAAAAAAAAAAAAAAAATCAGATACACATTTTTATTCCCACTATTCCCTTTTCTTCTCATTGAGCCTGCCAATGGGCACATATAAAGCAACGATTGTTTATGCAGCACATATAGGACAATTGCAGCTTGTAAACAAATCATGGCTCTTTGTTCTTTGAAATACCTTAATATCCTGAACAGTTTCTAACAAGCCAATAGTGTAACAAGTCTCTGGAGAATGTTCTTTTACCCAAGTGAAGTCATAGATTTCTTTTCTTTCATATTTCAGAAATGGAAAATTAGCTATGTGGATTATTCAGGTGAAGCCAGAGTGGTTGTACTTGACAGTGAGTTATTTGGTTACAGGTACACAAACGCAGCATTACACATTTACAACCCGGCCCCCCGGGAGCTGCAGGTCTAAAAATAAAAGGCCTGGCAACACACATTTAAATCTCGGAGGGACACAGATGTCTCCAGTCTTTCTTGAACTACAAGCAGATCTTGCTACATCTTCCTCTGAAGTTGTGTAAGTCATTGTTTTGTGCCTGTTTATTCTTTTCTGCTAACGGTATTGTGTGGCATGTCTCAGCCGTGATCCCTGAAGTCCCCGAGACATGGCAGTGAGAGGGCCCCGGGGGCCTCGAGAACCTCGCGAACCAGCACAAGTACACCTGCTTTTTTTTTTTTTTTTTTTTTTTCACAGTTCTATATGCAATTTATATTTTCCAGATATACCCAGTAAAGTCGCCATAAAGTTCAAGAAGGCAAGCAAGGGGAAGATTGAAGACGGTCGTTATGATAGCATGCTACCTGACTCTAGCTAGGTCACTGACTCTGCTCTCATTACCAACGGCACCATACACCACCTGAATCCCATCACGTGCAACCACACATACACACCATGCACCAATTAGTAAGATCGTAAACTGTGATTGTCGAGTTGAAATGCTACGAGGCAAGGGAACAGCAAACAAGATTGTATGCAAATATATGAATACACTTTCCTTCTTAAAGATTTAGATGGAGCCGGGGAATGATCAATCTTAGCCTAGCTTATAACCGGGGGGAAAACAGGCAAACCCGCTCCTGGCTGACGTGAACAAAATTGCATATGCATGAAACGCATCCAAAACTCAACTCAAGTCATTGAGTATGTTGTATCTTAATTGTTTAATAGATAGAGGGGAGGTAAAATGCCTGCGCCAGCCAATGGCAAAACTAACACATTCTCTGTATCTGCCAACTTCCTGGAGACACTGCAAGCGCCGAATAAATTCTCGTTCATCAGGAAATACAGTAACTACAAGATGTAACTCCTCCCTGAGAGCTCAAGCTGTCATTCGCGTTTCCATTTATGCACAGATTAAACAAACAAGACTTAGCAACTTGACAATAAGAGCTTTTGGAGGTGGTAAGGCTTTTATTTTATTTTATTTTTCTTTCTTCTTCTTCTCTCCATCTAGCTGGCTTCTCCATGCTCTCAGTCTTTATACTAAGCTAGGCTAACCCTGACCTTGCTCCGGCTCTGTGCTCACCTCACAGACATGAGATTGATATTGATCCTCTTTTGCAAAGAAATAGGATGAATGTGTCTCCCGGAAATGTGGACTTATTCAAATTACCATTGACACTTTATCTTCGCATTCTTGTCAAGTGTCCCGGTAGTGGATTAAACATGTCTGTGTTTGCTCCTTCAATATCTGCTGTGGCATTTTCTTTACTAGCCATGCTTACTCCAGGATGCCTTCAGTACTTCATAAACAAAATGTTTTCGCTGGATGCGAATGCTGATATTGGAAGCAGCATGTGGCAAATAATAAGGCTTACATTTCAGTGAATCTCTGAAAATCCCCAACTAAGATCCTGCCTTGTGTAGCAGTTTCACATCCCCACAGTATTTTCTTTCTCACCATATACCTACACCAGATGAGAGCAAACACAGCAGAATAACAATAGATGTGGTGTGTTAGGTCTCAGGGCTGTTTTATTACCCTGCTCCTCCTACTGTATAACGGCTGCAAAATTGTTGCATTATTAACATTTATGAGCCCAAATTCAAGCAGGAAAATATTGGTTTGGCATTGCATCATGTGACTCATTCACGTAACGGATTTGACAGTTCTGACTCCAAGGCACTTCCAAATGTACACAGGAAACATACATCTGATAATGTGTTTGGAATGTGCTGTATTTCAAAGGGCAAGTGGTGAATGTTGACTTTGGGGTTCTTCCTTTCATCTGAAGTGTGAATTGGTCTCTTCCAAAAATCTGTTTATTAATTTATTATCGCAGCAAGTATATGTTGAAATGTGTTTAGCTGTAATTGTAATTGTAATTGTTATATGAGTCTTAGTATTAGTAGTGTTTTAATTACTTTTCAGTAACCATTTTCCATTATTTGGTATTCAATTAAAAAAAATATATATATCCACACAATTCAGTCAGTCACATGCTCTTAGGCCTGAAGTTGACAAGTGCTGGGAGCCAGTTCAGACGTTTAAGAGGAATCGTATCACCATTAGTCGGAGCACATATCAGGGATATGCTGCTGCTTCAACAGCGCTGTGCTTGCAGGCCTCTTTCTGCAGCAGAGCATGAAATAGTTAAATGCTAACCAGAGATGTTGGTTTGATCAGTGAAATTGAATGTGCCAATGTTCACAGATAGAAGACAAACAGTCCACCAAGGCATCGTTGTCGACAAAACAGCAGCAAATGCTTTATCTTTTCAAATGCTGGTGCCAGGGTGAGGACAGGGCAAAATATAGAATTATAGCACAATAATACAGATTGGCTGGTAACAAGGTTAGAAGCTGATAGGATTTGAGGAGAACCCTGTGCTGCATTTCTGCACAAGGGTGACTGGAGTATCAAGCCATGGTAAAGAATAATGGCTTCCCTTCAGGAGGATGTGAAATTGGATTGCTCATACAAAGTGCTTGCTGAGGATAAACCTGTGTTATCCAATTATCCACCTAAACTACATTAAAAAAGCGGAAGGTATGGAGTCCTGGCAACATTGTTGCTCCAGACTGAAAACACACATGGGCCGCCCAAGCTTGCGCTTACAGATCAAAGTCATAGTTTTTATATATCGATAGCAAAAATGTATATACCCCCAGAAGGTACGTTTACTTGTTATTGATACTAAGTAATGATGGTGGTTCTTCCAGCCTGTCTCCCCTGATAACTTCAGCACTGCATGCAAGAGCCTATGCAGATAACAACATTGCCCAACAGAGGGCAATAGTTTATTGCATAATGCATTTCACACCTCAGCACAGATTTGTAAATTAATATCTCTTTAACTTAGTAATTCTTCTTTCACATAGGTCCTTTTTGCTGCAGCTGTGACATTCTCTGCAGAGACACATTTTGATTAGTGGCTTTGCAGACAAAAGATTTCTGCAACAGTACAACAAAAAAAAAAAAAAAAAAAAAAAAATTGGCCTTCAAGAATCTGGCTTTTGAATGCAGCAGGCAGTGTCTGCTTTTACTCAATAGCTGATGCTTTAAGCATGGACGTGATACAACCAGGGACAAGTGCACAATGTGTGTGTGACGTGTGCATGGCCACTGTCCTGTTGCTTTGGCACACAGTGACACTAGCTCAATCATGGGTGATCATAACTGCCGAAGCATGAGGGGGAACATAAAAAAAAAGGAACAAAACGATCTGCCTTTAACAATTAATATCTAAACTGGTGTATAACTTCAAACTGGACCCACCTGTTTAACCAAATTAGTTAGCCTCCTTTAAAACAATTATCATCATGTAGCCTGAAATTTGAAATGTGGTGCGGCGATGATGTACGTAGGACAGCAGTTGTAAGATGCTTTTGCAGCTCATTTAGAAGAGGAATTTCCATTTCCTAATGAGAGTGATCCTCAATAGGACACACAAAAGCCTTTCTACTTCTAAAAGAGTCAGTCAGCACACATTTGCATAAAAAAGCCTTTGATTATGATAGATATTGCCTGCAGTCTCAAAAACACTGGCCTGGGGTGGCTCTCCAGTCAGTTAGCCTCCAGTTATGGATGATATTGTTCTCTGATATGAAAAATTATGCACCACATTATTTCGCCTAGAAATGTGGAAGTGCTTTGCCTTATTGCATGCTCAAATTAATAAAGATTACATACTAATTAGATATTAATATAAACACACAAACACGCACACACACACTTAAACTTTTTTTTTCTTTCTTTCTTTCTTTTTTTTTTTTTACCATTTTTGAGCATTTATATTCAACCACTGGGGAATGATAAGTTAAGAGATGCAATAAGTTCATGCAGACAGTTTTATTGTTGGCTGGATGTATAAAACACTCAGTGTGGGACTCAGCATCCAGACAGACCAACTAAGTAAAAGATTAAAAGTGAAACTTTTAAAGTGGGAAATAAGATGAAAACCACTGAGTTCTGAAAAAGAGAGAACCAATGAATTAGTCATCAACCATTACTGACAAACCCAGACGACTCCTTGCCTCTTAAAACGCAAAGAAGACAAGAGGGGGGAGGGCGAGGAGGTTGGGAGGCGGGAGGGGTCAAGGGAATTAAAAAAATATCCTGCATTTGCTGTCATGCTCTTTGAAATTCATTATTAGGTACAAATGGGAAATGTAAAGCAGTGCAATCCAAGGATGACATCACCCAGGCAACGAAGACCCATCACTAAGTTTTTCTTCCTCATACTTCTGAAATGGCAGTAACATGGACCTCCCACTGTATAATGGATTGTTCTTAAATACAGTGATTAGCGTGCCTGATGCTTTGAATACATATTTGTTTCAAGTAATTGGAGCGCTTTCTGGGGAGTAAAAGTCTGGCTCTACCTTGGCCCTTGGACTCCTGTAGGGACGCAGCGTGTCGGTAAAAATGCTCAGCCCATACATGGGGGGGCACGCTGTGCTGACCGTGGTCATATGCAGAAAAGCAGTGGCATTGTGGGAAGATCTCCTTGAAGGGTGCGGCAGTAATAACCTGCCCTCACTGCGTGACTTCCACTGGCACCAAACTATGCCAATGCAGTGCTGCTTTCATATGAAGCATGTGGAAGCCACCAATAGGGGGCTGGGGCTTAGGGGTACGGAAGGTGGGGGGGTCGGGGGGGGGGGTCACAAGCTCCGGGTTACTCTTGTCACACTGAAGCACTGAGACAGTGCGAGGCCTCTGACAGGTCTGGTGGGGGCAGACAGCGTTGAGGGGAGTCCAATCGCCCGGTAGCCCCCTGACACCCGCCACCATGTAGTCCCATGATTCTCTGCATCAGAGGGATGATTATCTGCAT
Source organism: Dactylopterus volitans (assembly GCA_901007715.1). Classification (NCBI taxonomy): domain Eukaryota; kingdom Metazoa; phylum Chordata; class Actinopteri; order Syngnathiformes; family Dactylopteridae; genus Dactylopterus; species Dactylopterus volitans. The sequence goes on along the minus strand of CAAKHG010015208.1, from coordinate 32,221 downwards.
GACAGAGCCTGGTGCATTTGCAGCCAGTGACTATGATAGTCCCTGGCAGCAAGCATTTTTTAGTTCACTGTCTCATGCTCCTGTTAATTTGATGACAGGGAGTCCTGCACAGCTGTAGGAAAGGGCGTGTGGTTGCATTTCATAAATAATATCACTTCGGAAAACCAGTACATAGAATGGATGTAATGTGAAAGGGACAGGATCACAGTGGAATCCACTGGAATATGGTAAGGTGATTTAAATTGAATGCTTCTCCATTATTATTATTTTTGACTCAGCTGCTTTCTCCTGGTGGATAAAAAAAAAAGAATTAGAGAGGTCTATGTGCTTTTATAGTGAAGCTATCATGTTACAAATGATGCGAGTTAACCAGAAAGGGTGCCTAACATGGAATTTTCTGCCATAATTTTCATTTTCTGCCAACACTATTGTATAGTTAAAAAGGTGTTTTCCTACTGTTGGAGAAACTGTTGAGGGGACTGCAATCTGCCAATTCTTTTTTTTTTTTTCTTTTTTCTTTTGATAGAAAAGTGGGAACAGATAACATTTGGTACAAGTTTACAATGGTCACATTCAACTCACATTCCTTATCACATATTCAAAGACAGAATTTATATTTGTGAACTATTAAAAGTGAAATGAAGAAGGGGGTGGGGAAATTGCATGTTCTGCACATTTATTCCGCTGGAATAAATGATAGCAAATAAATAATAGATTGTTGAATTTAAAAGGAATCTGGTTCATTGTGGGGACGCTTCTCTGTGATTACATAGAAATGAAATCTTTCTTTAACATGTAATAAGAAGTGTTGTCACTTTGCCCGCGCTATAAATCCACTGCAGCCAGGTCATAGCTGTAAAATTCATTTCTCCATGTCCCAATTAGAGCCTGGAGGATGTCAAATCCAACTGATGTGACATGGCTTCATATGCGCTCAGAGGCAAGGCCCCATGCCGAACAACACTCCGGATATGAAGAAAGCATCAGTCTCTGATTATGCTTTCTGGTATTGCCCTGAGACAATCCACAGTTCTTTTGAGAAGCTTTCTGGCTATGCAGATGTTTCAGTGCACATGAAGCCTGCGGTGATGGTGTGTAAGACGACTGAGCTGCCACCAGGGATGTAGCATGTTTTCTCAAATGTACTTTCTCAAGCGTTATTTAGTTTCTCTGCCACAGATGGACTGGTGTTTTTAGACTTACATTCAGATTCAAGAGCTGATGCAAGTGCTCCAGCCTTTAGATCTTCTCCCGTGTCCCATATTGTTAAATGAGGTGCATCAAGCATAATAATAATGCATAATAGTTCTGTCAGAATGCCGAAATAATAAATGCAACAGTGTAATAATGTATTAGAATTGTTGCTTTTATCAGTTTTTGTCCACAAGATATGTGAAAAGACATACAAAACATTATCGGATCACGTTGATCTTTGACCGCCAAAATCTAATCCATTCATCCTCAGATCCAAAATGACAGTTTGTGCCTCATTTGGAGAAATGCGCTCCGGAAGTACTGCACTCACAAGGATTCAAACTGTGGTACTCAGGTAATTGGTCTTTTCTATACAAATTATATTCTTTTAGATATTTGTCTAAAAATTGTCATAATGAAAGCATGTTGCTTGAGATCGGAGTGACCTTGGCCTTTGACCACCACAATCTAATCAGTGCATCCTTGAGCTCAAGTTGACATTTGTGCCAAATGTCAAAGAAATTCCCCCTCGGCTCTTCCTGTGGAACAGCCTTCAAAAGGACGGGATCGACGGACAACCTTAAAACACAACGCCAGTATATACACACAAAATACAATCAAGCAACAGCAGCTCCAATCATCACGTGGCGCAGCCAAGGTCTGCAGAACAACATCTCCGAAAAGACAACACATCAAGCCTTGAAGCAAATGGGATACAACAGCGCAGGCCGGCGCCGGATGCCATCCCTGTCAGCTAAACTGCAGCGGGCATGGGCTCACCAAAATTGGACAACAGATGATTGCAAACACTTGCCTGGTCTGGTGAGTCCTGATTACTGCTGCGACGTTTAGATGGTAGGTTCTGCATTTGACATAAACTACATGAAAGCATGGATTCATCCGGCCTTGTGTCAACAATTCGGGCTCCTGCTGGAGCCTGGAAGCATCAATTAAGCACTTTAAATGTCACAGCCGGCCGGAGTATTGCTGCTGACCATGACAATCCCCTCATGACCACAGTGTATCATTTTCTAATGGATGCATTCAGCAGGAAAATGTGCCTTTCTCAAAGCTTGTATCATGTCAAGCTGCTCTCTTGAACATGGCAACGCAACTGCACTCAAGTGGCCTCCACCGTCACCAGATCTCAATCCCACGTAAAGCACCTTTGGGATGTGGTGGAATAGAAGATATAAGTCGTGGAGGTGCTGGTTTCTAGGTTGCACATAATCACAGCAATTCTGATCAGACAACAACTCAGGGCATATCCCGTAAAACCATGATTTCCGGCCAGTGGCATTATTAACATTTTGAAATGTGATTTGTTTAAATTGCTTGCTCTGTTAAAGTTTCAGTAATTTCGCTGAAGCATGTGCGAGGAACTCCCGGCTTGTTTCGGAGCAACACCTAAAAAGGTGGGACGCTGGAAATGATTTGGACTTGATTGCCAGGACAAAATATCCACTTTGGTCAACAAAGTTCACATTTGCTGTTTTGTACCACTGATTAGTGAACTCACAGTGCAACTGAGATAAACCACTCCACACAACTAGGATAAACCGACCCCTCACACTCCTGACACACACTCCGAAAGCGCTACAGAGCACTGTGCGCCAAAACCACCCGACAGAAAGACAGATACCTCCTCAAGTCTGTCACTCTGATGAGCTTTTAATGGTCATAGAGCCTCAGAAAACCACTGTGCAATAATTATATCTATGTATAATGCACATCATGGACCTCATGGACAGCATCCCATGCTATTCATACATCTTGCACTCCAATGAATTGTCGAAAGACCTGTATATTTTGTGACCTGAAGACTTGCATATATTAGTTCTAGATTTTTAGTCAATATTTAATGTTAAATTATCGTACAGTGTGAGCAAAGTTAAAACAGGAGCCAAATTCCTTGTTTGTGTGTGCAAGCTTGGCCAATAAAGCTGATTCTAATTCTGATCGTTGGTCGGAGCTCTATTCAACCAACCTGCAGAGGAAAAATGCATTACTTATTCTCGAGACAAACAGTACACAGCAATTTAATTTACTTGTATATTTTCTTTTGCGATTCCCGTGGATTACTTCATTGAAAATGGCCCGTGTTCGTCTTGAATCAAAGAGATGAACGCAAACATGCTGCAGACGCCTTAACAAGTCAGACGCGAATGTATTCCTGTGATTGTTCAGGAGTTCAAATCACACGGAAAAAAAAAAAATGTGATGAAGTAACGCCTGGACGTGACAGGGACTTCTTGCATTGCTCTTCTATGTGCCAAAATACACAAGCGTTGGAACACGCGGCACCGTTGACTGAGTCTGTTTGTGGCTCTCTGAATGATCAACATGGCAGACTAAAAACAACCCTGTAAAATAGTTTTCCTTTAACATTTCAAAGCAATTTCAGCCATTATTTTCGTTATGCTTCTAAATGCCATGAAGAACATATTGTAGGTCATCTGTGTTTTCTTTTGTGCTCCCCAATTACCTCAACAGTGATTGAACATAATGATGCTTCGCAGCACAAACTGGATGACATTTTCAATTCAAATTAACAGAATGCTATGATAAAGACGACTGTCTCATACTTCTGTCCTTCAAGATCCAACTCAGAATTCTTTAATCTTTTTAATGAAATACTGGACCGATGATTATCACATGCTCTGCTGATTAACGCTAAATATTTTGATCTCGAGGACGTGTTCTTTATCAGGGTCTAAATGTCTGTGTCCAATCTTCAAACAGGTGACAAAGTTAATTGCAATTAGAGATCTAACACAAGCCTTTTTTGGGGGGAGGGGGCGAGGGGGGATCCATTGCAGTCCATTTCTTTAGCCTGGTGTCAATCGTGTTACAAATTCAGTGTCTTGCAGCATTAGAAAAACACACCATGCCCATTGAATAAAAGTCTTTTAAATCTATACCTCTGATTCTTTCTCGGAATGAGGAAGCAGAGGACAGAAACTGAGAGCAGGGTGGCCGTTGTAAATCAGGACAGTTACTGCTCGATACCATCAACACGGGCAATGGAGGTGTAAATGGTCCCAATAAAGGTTACAGTTCTCTCTCTCTCTCTCACTTGTTTATGGTTGTTTACATTCAGTTCCTCGACAAAATGTCTCTCATCCGCACTGACGTAAAGTTCCCATATTTAGCAAAATAAAAAAAAAGAAAAAAAAAAGGTTCAGGACACACAGTGATGAAGATGTGCATCAGCTGTCTTTCTCAACAATATTAATTTCTCCAGGGCTCTTGAGGTATTATGTGTAGTCGGGTAGCACAATCCGATAATGAGTGACAATTTGGTAAAACACAATTCTGAATATTGTGAAAATAATACATGATAAATACTTTACATTAAGACACACTTAAAATGGCTTTGTGCCCACAAAATGACAGAATTATAGCATGTTTCTAACCATTTATGGAATGCTTGTTAGATATTATAAATTCGGAATATTACCGATAGACAGAGTTTCTAGCCAAATGATTTATTATTTTAAAATTACTAAATGTTTATACCCTTTTCACTAAGGCAGTTCAACCAGAGCCCCTTATGTGTGTTTCACATCCTTACATATAACATCTGGTGAACGCTGGGATGATCGAGTGTTCCTGGGTGGCAATGTGGAAAACGTGTCGCAAAAGCTGATATTCTTTCCAGATCTTTAAGTTGGATTTGGAACGTTGGGGAACTACTGAGAACCGTTGGTGGATAACTGTGCAACTGGGGAAGATTATTTAACTAAAAATAAGCTTCAAACTGGCGCGCACTGTTAACTCTGAAAATAGCTGCGATCTGAAATAATATAATAATGCTTTCACTCTGGTTCCAGTCAAATGCAATTATTACTCAGCGAGTTATAATATGGATACCCATGAAATGGACAGAAGCAAGTCAGTTGCCCAAAAACAGTAACACAAGTGCAACCTTGCCTCCTAGTACTCCCATCGACTTTCAACTAATTTACAGCAGCAAACACTTTGTGGACTAAATGCATTGTTCTCTGAACGAGATTTTGCATAAATGATTAAATAAGATGATGACTTTTAAATGTTATCTTAGAAGTCATAAGCTCGTTGGCGCTAATTAATAAAAGAAATGTTAACACGCATATTTCTTTCTCTCCGCGGAAAATTAGATTTAGAAATACTGCCACTCCTGATAGCAGTCTTAACATTTGACGAAAATCACTCAGTCTTTCTCTAACACTGTGTGGAGGTGTGCTCTGAGCAGCTCATTACCACAGCAACAGCGGCGGCGGCGGCGGCGGCAGCCGCAAGTGGTCTGCATGTCGGCCTGGACATGTTGTTTTCAGCCTCAGCGCTGAGGGTCGATCGCCGTGTTTCTGAAGGAGTTCAGAGCTCAAACAATCACTGCAGCCGCGGAGGTAAAAGACACTCGACGCGTCGAAATGTGCTTCGGGTCGTTTGCGACATCGCGAGCTTGGCGTCGGGAGTATGATCCCCCGCCCTTAGCCGTCCTGAAGTCAATATGAGCACATCATATCAGACGGCTTATCAAATGCTCAACGTGAATGATCTGGCAACTGTTCCATCTCCATCAAATCCTCATTTTTATTTATTTATTTTCGTTTGGAATTCAGCATATATCATTCAATATTTATCTGTCCATATTCAACACTTTCTTCTCCTGCATCTGCCTGTGCTCGATGCCCCCTTATTTCGCTCCTCTCTTAAGTTTCCTTCCAGTGTGATAATTTAGTAAAATCAGCTGCATTTTATTTATTTCATTCCCTTGCTTGAGCTGTCATTTCGTGCAGCAGCGGATGTCCTTCCTTTGTCATCTCACATCATCTTCTTTCTCCCTCTCACCCTGTCCCACGTGTCTCGCTCAGAGGCTCGGCGTTTCTGTGAGAACTTTTCATTTTATTCTCCATCAGTGAGTACAGTGTATTTATCTGCCATTAGCTGACGGTAGCTCGCAAAATCACTCAGGCGAAAGTCGCCGCCATGAAACGAAATGGATAATCACGCTAATGAAATAAAGTTAAAACCCAAAAAAATAAATAAATGAAATGAAATCACAATTTAGCTGATGACCCAAAGAGCTGCTGTGTTTGGGCTTCCCACACACACACACACACAGCCATGTGGAGGGGAGCGAGCAAGTATAAACTCATCACATTTCTCAAGGCATTTTTTTAACGTCGCACAAAAAAAAAAAAAAGGGAAGGCTTGTATTTTTTGTCTTAGTCATGGTTTGAATCTGTGATGACTGGAGCAAACAGAGGTGGCCCGTGTGCAGGGATCAACCAGAACAACAAAGGCGGGTCAGTGAATCCAAGCTTTGGTGCCAAAGGCAGAGTCCATACATGGGAGTCGGTGTGGCAAACACAGCAGGCTCAGGTGGAAATGCAGACACCCGAAAACAGTCAACAACTTCAAATAACCAAAAGCAACTCGCAAGATATCGGGACAGAACAGGATATACACAAGGCAAACAGATTACCAATTGGTTGTAAGGAAGAAATCCAAAGATAATCTGGAATGGAAGAAGGTAGGATATACTACCTCCTTCCATTTACTCTCTGCCATTTACTCTCTCCTTCCACTTACTCTCGGCCAGATTAACTTTGGACTTCTTCAAGTTGAAAACGGATGTGTAAGTGACTTGGTGTTAAGTGAGCAAAAGCAGGAAGTAGACATACCGCAGAACACGGACTTCGAAATAAAACAGGAAATGTAAGTGAAAAGACCAAAACAGAGAAAAATCCAGAGGTGATTATGACAGAATCACCAAGAACAGGAACGTATCAAGATTATTTATGGCCATAGAGGCAAGGCTGAGCCGCCGTAGATGAACGCAGGCCCGTGAGTGGGAGCTCAGCCCATTTTATGAACTGCTGAATTTGGTTGCCATTGAACATTATACTACGTGTAAAAAGATATGCCAGTTAATAAGTTGTACGGTGATGTTCCAGTGATGGCCAAAAGTTGGGCCTACCTGTGCCAAACTTCATGTGCAATGCATGGTTTCCTGGAGAACTAACTATAGAACTATACTAAATTTGATTTTCATTCTTGAACATGAACAATATAAGCCTGTATCGCCCACTGTGGGTAGAACAGTTTCAAAAGTCACACTCCTGGTCTCAGTGGTGGCATGTGCCACATTCCCAACTTTGGTCTCTGTCAAAGATAGCATGAGTTACAGACCATTACATGCATCAGGCTGCACCTTCAAAAGGATGTGTTGACCCAAAAAAGATGCAACGTTGGCTGATTTATTTGAAATCGGTGCGGTCTTCAACTGTCCAATCAGTATCATGAAAGCTTTCCATATAATATTATGCTACAGAAAAAGTAAACTCATTTTTGGTTTGTTTTTTTCATTAACCTGAACACACTATTAAAATGTTTTGCTCTGGGGAGTCATGCATCCATTAGATAAGGACACTATAGACTCCACCTGGAGACATAGTCCCTGCAAATAGGATCACGTCAAAGAGTTTCACACCTCTCAGAGACGCCGGGCAGGGATGCCCACAGCCACTTGCTGCTGCTTTACCTCACAAAAGCAGAGTGAAAGTAAATCACACCACAAGCCTCCAGCTTAAAATCAGCCTCTACACACACTACCAACAGGGCCTCGCACTGTACCTTTGGCACCCTCTCTAAAATTTGTAGTTACACAATGAACTTGAATAAGTCGACTGTACTCCCACTTTGCACTGGTAACATTAGATGCTCGGGCACTGACACCCCCCCCCCCCCCCCCCCCCCCCCCCCCCCCCCCCCCCCCCCCCCCCCACGCCGCA
>CAAKHG010015200.1:0-15383 GCA_901007715.1 Dactylopterus volitans | reverse complement strand
AAAGACACATTTGCATGTACTGTCACATCGGGGATGCAGATGTGTGTCGTGTGTGTGTGTGTGTGTGTGTGTGTGTGTGTGTGCGCGCAATATGCAATGCTGTGTGTGTGTGTGTGTGTGTCTTTGATTCAGGTGTTGTGGCAGACTGACTATAGTTAGTCCATAACTCATGATGCTCTCCATTCAGAAGACACCTTAGGGCCCACATTACACCCAGTGAGACTCAATCACAGCCTACGCTAAATCGATAATCCTGGAGATAGTTTGTGGGAGGGAGAGAGAAAAAGATAGAGAGAAAGTGGCTGTAGGAGAAGAAGAGAAAGAGAGAGTCAGAAACTCTGGAGGAGGAGGGGTAGAAAGATGGGAGAGACGAAGAACAGAGCTAAGATGGGAAAATGAAAGATGAGAGCTGGTTTTCCCCCCAAACTCCCGAAGGCCCCTTTGCTGACTGTGTTTTTATCTAAGGATGAGAGGACACTGCTGAGGTGAAAAGTAAAGAAAAAAAGAGTGTAACGACGGAGCAGAATGACAAACAAGGAGATCACAGGCGAAGGAAGACATGAGAAGTGAGTGGAGATACACTGAAACAAGATGTCATTTAATCAAAAAAAAGAACAACAAAAAAAAAAACGCCTTTCTCTCATAAAATTGTGACCTGGCAAGTCAAGAGAGGCTGAGTCCCAGCCGGTCTAATAGCTTTAAGCACGGAGCAATAAAATGTGACACACCTTAGTAGTGCACATGGTGGTTCCACATTCCCACTTAACAGCAGATACACAGACCAAAGTCTTGAGAACAACTTCAGAAAATTTGGATAACGGGATGATCTGAGGAGCATTTGAATGTGACATGAGTCAGGTTCTGGACGGCCTGGGTGTGTGTCAAAGTCCCGCAGCCCAAGTCGGCATCTCCACTTATATTAGCATGATCCATTTATAGCATAATCCACTCACCGCAATTTCTTAAAATAGCTCGACACTATTGTTTTCCAATCCCATTCAAACGTAAGTAAGTCATGCATTTGTTTGGGATTGTCCCCAGATTTGAGTGAATTGTGCAAGTGAGCAGCATGATGGTGTGTGTTGCCGGTTCAAAGTTGTGTGTTGTTGTGTGCTGCAGTGCCAATGTTCACGTGGCTAAAAAATATATGCATTTTCTTATTGACAGTTAGGCAGGTTAACAATCACTTCATTGATTTATCATTTATACTGGAGATACAAAATGTGCTTCATTTTCTTAGTCTTAAGTTTTATTTGGAACTTTGTAGTGTCCAACACATACTGTGTTGGAAGGATGGTGTTCCACTTTGCTGCTGGATGCTGCTGCTTCAGATGGTACAATCTTATGTTTAATGTTCAATATTTGAATAGAGCCTCTATTACACTTTAATGCCTCAACACTGGTCTCTATTTGGTCTCCTCATATTGCTTCGCTATTTCCCACCGGCAGCCTCTGCCCTCTCTGCGCTAGCAGTTTTACGAGAATATTTGTGAGCTCTTGACAAACACTGCACAAATCACATTGTTGGTTTTTGTTGACCAGTTAAAAGTGGTAATCAATTAATGATTTATTTACTTACCTCTATTAGGCAGACGAGGACAGGGGCTTTAGTTTTGCTGAAATCTCAATTTGGACTCAAGGATGAATTTGCTAGATGTTGGTGGTCAAAAGCCAAGCGCATTGTGACATCACTAAGTATTTATTTGGGCATAAATCATACGCTGCTTATAATTGCTGCTTATAATATTTTTTAGCCAAACGTCATAAGTCATAAAACCTCAGTATGCAGGGACTGTTGACCTTTTAAATTCTTACATTCCTATCAGGTTTTATCTTAATTCATGTTTCTGCCTCTTATGTTGCTTTTTTTTATAGATGATGTTAATTTTAGGTATTATATGTAATCTACGTATCGTCTTAAGTATTTTTTACTCTTTTAAATGTTCGCTCTATTTTACTTATCTTATAGTAGGCCCTTTATCTCCATGTTTTGCTTTTAAGCCTTCAGTTTTTTAGCTTCAGTGTTTCCTCAGAGGGTTCCTCCACACACCAACTCAGACAGACGCCTCTGCCCGTCTGTCTGAGTTGGGGGAATCCGTGTGCTGGCGCCCCCTTTAGTCATGGCCTGCGGCTGCTCCCGGTGTGGACAGCCCCAAAGACGGCGTTTTCCTTGATCCTCGGTTCCCTGCCATGTCTCCCTACTGTCAGTGGTCAGAGTGTGTGCGTGTGCGTGTGTGTGTGTGTGTGTATAGTTTCGTGCATATATGTATATATGGAGGGTGGAAAGGATGGGCTTTATCTGTTTTTCTATTTTTCCTTCGCAATGTTCTTTTTTTTTTTAAATTGTGAAAAGCACTTTGTGTTGCACTTTGATTTGAATTGAAATGTCTAGTAGGTTGAAATGATCAAAAGTCTCTGACATCTTCACTATATATCTGTTATTCAAACTGCTGCTCGACTGGTTTATAGAAACTTACTGCCACACATATACATCAAATATAACATCTATATAGATTATTACCTGCCTCTTTTGTCACAGTCATCTATTACACAGCCACACACTTACGCTGGCTTTTTGAGCTGCTTCTGCGTGGGAGTGTATCCTCTGTGTTTAATTGACAACTGTCTAGCTTTCCATTTAGATTTTCTGAACTTGTTAGTGTGCCATTAACAAGAATGTGCATGTAAACACTAACAGGCGGTACAGGTCGTTGAGTCCAACTGAAATAACGTGGACTTGTGGGTTTCGTCTCCTGTCTGTAGTTCAACAAGACACAGTTGAGCGTATGGGCCTGCGTTTACACAGGAAACTTTTCAACCATGTCATCATAACAGTATATTGGAGCTTAGGTCATTTTTTTGTTGTTATTGTAGAAGTACCTTGGGCTTGTCTTTGTTGTGTTTTGATGAAACCACAGAAGGACAGAAAATCGGATGAGAAGAAGAGGAAGCAGTGGGAGCAAAGCTCTGGTGAGATTCGATTGTAAGCTGGTGGGACCTGGCAGGACGCTTTCTGTCACTATAAGACAATCTGTGGACACAACAGGGTGACATCAACAGGCTGGCTTATAGATGGGCAGCAGAAAAGAGTAGAAAAGCTCCATCTGTCTCTTCTTTCTTCTTGCTCTGTTTTCCCTTCACTCCATCATCTCTGCACTATGTCTTTTCAGTCTCCCACTCCTCATTTACTTTCCTTCAAACCCTCCAACTCTCATTCTTGCACCTCCCAGTCTTTCTCTACTCCCCCCACCTCACCATTTCTCATTTCTCTCTGAAGGGCCATGGCATATGGGCCCCTCTCTACCACTCTCTTCACGATTTGCTGTTGTTTTTGAGTGATGTGCGGCTGATGGCGAATGCTGGGCGATGACAGATGGATGTGACAAGCAGATGGTTTTGCTTGTCGTCTCTTTAATCACACAAATTCATTCGGCCATGAAGCTGAAGCTTTGTCTTGTCAAAGCACCACAAAGTGGAGACAAATTTATCCAGCGCGCCATAGATTTTGATACAAAAATGTGTAGGCGTTTGTGACGGCGAGGGGCTAAACATAGGGCCTTTTTTGTTGAGGTCGGCTGTGATATTGTTTTGATTAGTGTCGGCGGCTGTTTGTTTGCCTGGCAGGAAGCTGAACCTTTAATTTGACAGCTATGACAATGTGAAGTTAGGTGAGGCAGAATAAACAATTGGCCTTGTTGTGACGCCAGAGTTGCTTGACATTATACGCTGAGTTCTATCAGTGCATGCATAATGCAAACGCACTATTAGGCGAACAAGCAAAATCATGCAAGCTGTTGAGCGACATAGATCAAATATTTCATCATGGCATATGGAATCTGTTGCTTTTACATCAACCATGATAAGCAGTACAGTAAAACATGTGACTCGTAGACCGCTTAGGTGGCTGTTTAAGAGTAGGTGGCTGGTGTTTGGATTGGTGTGTGGATATGACTGTAACTAACGGCGACAGAGGCTGGGGATATGTTGAGTAGAGGGCATTAGCCTGAAGCCTTGACCAGTTACCAGGAATCTCATGAGTCAGTTTCATGCCTCTATTGAGGATCTGTAATTTTTTTGAAGAATTGAAATGCATAAATGAAGGATAACAAAGTGTTGTGCACTTGAATTCCTCTTCCAACGGCTCAGTGGTTATTTATGAAGGGAAGAAAGAATTGTTGACATAACTATAATCATATAATGCGGTCTAATGTGACAACACACCAAATTCTACAATAGAACTATCCAAACAGATTAATAAAAACAAGAGTAAAACAAGAACAAAACATGATTACAAATATCACAAAAAATAAGCCTGAATTCCTAAATGAAGACAGCATCAAAGTATGACATCTTCTTCATCTGTTAGGGACATTCATAATTGATCTGTACGTCCATGCGGGAGCTTGACATTACTGACAGGCTTCATTTCAGGAGACATGAAAAAGACACTAAACCTCAGAGAGAATTAAAAAAAAGACCTGAAATAAGAGTTTTCTGGTAATTACACCTTCACCTATAAAGGCATCTGGACGCACATACACAAACACACCAACTGTAGCCAAGTTGCCTGTGAGAATGAAAATTGAAGCCTTTGCAGAGTTTTCAAATGAGAGGTGTAATTAACAGCTACGTAAATGATCAGCTCAGCAGAATGAGCTGGCAATTGTTAGATAAGGTGTAACGTTGCGCACATACACACAACCAGGCCATAACACACACACACACACACGCACACACACACACACACACATCACAAAACGATCCAAACCGACACTCGAAGCAATGATGAGGCCAGATAATTCAAAGGTGACGACATCGTCGGCGGTCACTCGTAGTCTAGTATGACTGTCCCCCTTCTTGGTCCTCGTGGGTCTTAAAATGGGCATAGAGGCCAATTCTGGCCCCGATTGTTCGCGTGCAGTGTGGACAGGGGAACGTGGTCGTGGTGGGTTTGGGTTGGGCCTGCATGGTGGCTGCTCTCTCCTTTCTGAGTCTGCGCTTGTCTTGTGCAGCATGCTGGAGGTCAGCATTGTATAGTGCAGCACCTTCGTGGACAAGGTCTCTCCGGGTCGCCCTTTTTTTTTTGCCATATCTTCCCAAGCTTTAGTGTCTATGTGGCACTTCTTTATTTTTGTTTTAATGGCCTCCCGGGGCACGTTTCCCTTTGTCTAGTTGGGAATAAAGGACTTGCTTTGGGAGGCGAGAGTCGAGCATACGGATAACGTGACCAGTCCATCGGAGTTGGTTTTGGGCGATGGTGGCGGTGATGGTGGGAATGCCAGCCTCCTCCAGGATGCTGATGTTAGTGCGTCGATCCTCCCAGTTAATCCTGAGGATCTTCCGGAGGCATCTCTGATGGTAGGCCTCAAGTGCTTTTATGTTCCTACTGTATGCGGTCTTCAAATCCCTACAGTAGAGTGGGGAGCACAACTGCTATATAGACCAGGATTTTTGTCTTTGCTTAGAGGTCACGGTTATCAAAGACTCTCCTCCTTAGCCTTGAGAAAGCCCCACTGGCACAGCTGAGGCGGTGATGCATTTCATCATCGATGACAGCTTTTGATGATGGGAGGCTGCCAAGAACACTGGAAGTACAGACATACACACATGACTTTTCCCTCGTTGAAATAAATGGCAAGAATGTAAACGTGAAATATGATTATGACAGGAACAAAGTGTTTGTAAACGCCGGTTTGTCTCACATTATCCCACAGCAACATTAAAATAGTCTAGCTTAGTATACAATGTTTTCTGTGAATAATCTAGCCTATTGGGTGTCGATTTCATTAATGGAGGGGCAGGGAGTTCAAATTCTTTGGTATATTTGAATATTTCAAAATCCAGTAGTTACTTTCCCTGGTAACTAGTTAGTTTTTAATATGCCTTAAGTTACTAAGGATAAGTAATTAGTAACTATAACCAATTACTTTTTTAAAGTTGCATCTCCAGCACTGGTCACAGGTCAAGTGAGTGTAAATGGCGCATATTGAAGCTGTATCAAGGCTGTAGTACAAAGTGCAAACGCCACTATAACGAGATAAAACACCAACAACAATAAAAATAAAAACAGTTTTGGAGTAAAGACTGGAAGAAAATACTGTTGGTGCATGTCAGAAAAATAACCTAATGAACAGGACTGAAAATTGGACCACAAAGATCAGACACAACACATATGGGAACATCAATGAATAGATGTGCAGAGATATGTGCAACTATATTGGATATCTGCAAACATGCAAATCAATGGTGCAGAGTGAGTGGCACACTGAGAAACCACCAGTATTTGTGTATGTTGTGTAAGTGAGTCTGGGCTGGGGTGTCTAGCCCCCCTGTAGTGCTCAGCCATTGGATAGTTGGGGTGATGGGTCCTGGTGTCGCATTTGCTCTCAGCCAGTTGCTCCTTTAGCTTGCGTTTAGTATGTCCAACATAAAAATGGCTACAGGCACATTACAGCCTATGGGCAGACAATAAACATTGTAAATTAAATCACGGGATCCTACTTTTTCCCAGATAATTTGTCTGGACATCGTCTCTCATTCGACCATTTTAGCTGGTTAATGCAACTGTCTCACAACCCCAGTTTGAGATGCAGGCTTCCTAAATTTGATTAGGAAATTCCAAGTCTGGCCTGATACGACCTGAATGACAGCATGTTTTTTGTTGTTGTTGTTATTTTTTTTTTTTTTTTACAAATTTAGAAAGCTTTAAAAGCATTTACATAGTTTTCACACCTAGCCCCGGAGTACGTATTACCAGTGCCAGACACCACAGCAGTTCAAGTATGGTTCTGCTAATCAAACGAACTGGACTTTGAGGTCGAGTGTGCCCGGACCGCTGACCCCATCAGACTCACCCCCAGAGAACTCCATCGCGACAGAGGTGATGTTCGTCATCACAGTCAGGATTTGCTGTCAGATTCACCGAGGCAGAAGCCAGAAATGTGACACTGATGCAGTTTGCTTAGAACAAACAACGACAAATGTACTGACAACCCGCACAGAACGGCTGCAGTTGCACAAAGACTACAGCTGACAACCATCTGAATTTATGGTAAACAGCAAAGAACTGAAAGATAATTTGCACGTTTTTAACTAGCTGTCATAAAAGTGGCGTGCGCGAAGAGTGACAGAAATATCAACAAGCATTTTAATATCCTCATGCTCCAGGATTTTCCTCATTCTATTAACAGAAGAGGCCCGTCTGTTTGACAGCGTTTACAACCCTACCTATGTTCCAGGTGTTGTCACAGGTTGCCCCGGGGAGCAGAGACAATTTTAGTTATAAAACATCCGTATCCAATTACTGAAATGGTCTTTTTCCGGCTTTGACAAAAAAAAAAAATCAATTTGTGATTTCTTGTAGCAGAGGTAAGGGAATCTCCACACAATCACACCAGTCAGAGCATAATGGTTCATCCCAAGATCAAGAACTCTCCAAATGCTGCTGTTTTTTTGTTTGTTTGTTTGTTTGTTTGTTTTTGTGGGTCTTTTATTGTTTTAAATAAAAAAGTGAGCAGGTATTTTCGGTATGAAAGTTTAAGCACACATTGCTCAAAACAAAAGGGAGCGCTGAAAATTTAATATTCTTGTTCTTATAATCAGACTTTTTGCTGCCAGGGATGCACCTGTTAAACCTCTTTGCTGACACGGCTGCAATTCGGCTGCTTCCGCCTGCGAGCGATAGTAACAGAATCCACACAGGGAGCAATTAGTGAAGACTGTGTGTGTAAAATCTGGAATTTATTATCGATTTATTATTTTTTTTGAGTAAGTTGACTCATTATTTTCAGGACCTTTATGCCTACACGCCGGCGAGGCTGGCGGCACCGTGTTTTCAGGTTGTCCGTCCATCCGTCCCATTCTTGTGAACATGATATCTCATGGAGGTCCGAGGGGAAAGTCTTCACATTTGGCACAAATGTCAATTTGAACTGAAAGATGAACTAACTATAATTTGGTGGTCAAAGGTCAAGGCTGCAGACCCTCACAAAATACATTTTTGGCCATAACTCGAGGTTATGCTCTGATATAAACCGGTTTAAAATGATGACACTACATTTTTGTGTGCGAAAGGTCTAAGGCCGACTTCACTGTGACCTTTATGATTCTCACCAATGCGATATTTCGGGAATGCCTGAAAGAATAATGTATTTTTTTTTGTCACAAATGTCAACTCTGAATGAACAGATTTGAGTTTGGCAGTCAGGGGTCATAGATTAAAGTCATTTTAGCTTCACAAAGTGAAGGAGTATTTTGGCATTGGTCACAACCTTATGACATTTTAGGTAAATGTAAAATTGGATGAAACGATCAAAGTGATGTTTTTTTTAACTCTTTATAAATTTATTAAAATTCATTTTTCACTCCATACAGTATATGGCATATATGGGAAGACGTAGATGTAAACTGCTGCTTGACCCATTTGCAGAGGAATGCAACTGCAGGGTGGTAATTCTAGTTTTTAGTATTATTTTCACCTGTCTATCAGAGCTGTTTAAGGAAACAAAACTTGGTCAGATGGAGGGAAAGGTCATGGTTTGGATTTAAATAGGCAGTTTCACAACACTAACGAAGTGTTAGCGGGGCTTTCTGGCTGGCAGCCTATAAGAGAGAGATCATTTTAAACCTCAGATAATGCAACATTCACTCAGTGACACAGCTATAGTATGTAAGGAGTGTGATATGTATGTTATCAGAGGCGAGAGGACCACGCTCTAAGCTTGGGTTATTTAAGGAATTAGCCAGAAAAACTTAGAAATACCAAGACTGATCAAGACAATGACATAATGTCTTGTCACTGACACAAAGTTGTTGCTCTCATTCACGGAAATCCGCTCAGAACTGATGGCTGAGTAAACAGTCATAGGCACAGTCATAAAGAGCCGGATCGTGTTGACCTGGCTATTATAACATCATAATGATATTATGTGCAGGGTTCGACACTGTGGAGGAGGGCGTGAGAGAAAGAGTTTCTTTTTCAGGCTCACAAACCTGCTGCCTCACGCGTTCAGCTATATTTCTAGTCACGCTTGGCAATAAATTATGTATTTTACATATTGAATGACTTTTTTTTTTACTTAAATACACTGAGAAAATTAAATTAATGACCAATTAACTGTTATTTTTTCCCATTTGTACACACCTATCTGTTATAAGACAGAGTGTGGATTAAACACATCTATACCTGCAGTCTATTGTATTAATGCAAATCCACACGCCATAAGACTGCGATAAGCAAGACACAGCTGTCAAATAAGAGGCTTAACTGGACGCTGAGTCCTTCAGTAAACAATAGCGGGCACAGAAGTTTCTCAGAATACAAGAATGAGGCTCGAGACAAACTTCATGCTCGAGCCTGCCTGTGGTTTGAGTGACATTCCCTTAATTCACACCCCTCGCAAATGCTCACTCTTCATTTCTCGATCTTGGCCTGTCGGTGGAGGCGTCAGCTGATTTCTCAGCTGATCTCATCTGTCCAATTGCACAGAGACACAGCTCCGTTGCTGGCCAATCATCATGCTGTTCTCTCTTCAAAACACGATTCCCTCTCTGGCCTGAGTTCTCAACGCCCCCGCCCCTCCCCTGCCCTCCCTTCCCCCAGTCACCGCATCATATAATTGGCCTCATCAGTCTCAGAGAGTCATCAGCCGCCACTGCCAGCATCTGGATACAGTGTGGGCGGGGGGTCTATCATGCAGATGATGATGATGATGATGATGACATTGTACCTCCCTGCCGAGTCTAAGACTTTCTGGCAAAAACGATCACTCTTCATATCTTCTGATAAATAATCTATTCATTCACTTATCTCTCCTGGTGGAGCAGAACTTGTTTTCTCTAAATCACATTAAAGAAAGATAAAAAAAAAACCCAAAAAGAACATGAATCATTTGCCTAGACAGCTCTTCCTTTTCTCTACTATTCCCATTACTAGCGGGCACTGAACACTAGGGTCTCTGGGGACTTGTTGCTCAGTGGCAACCAGACTAGCCTGTTAGCTCGCGCAGCAGCTCCACCACACCCTTTTTGCTCCCTCAGTGAAAACACAAGTGGGCCAACTGGTATTCGGATTAGCTGAGCACTCCAGCAGGAAAGATGATATCCCTCACTGTATAAGGGAGTGGCCAGAAAAAATTGCGCTCACCCGCCGGTGGTTTTGCCGAGGCTTTGTTCCATTATGGCATCTGCTGGGTGAGGTCAGACGTGATGCATTCTCATGCAGGAGGAAGTCTCGCAGCTGCAGCTCGCGCAGCAAACAGTCTTGCAGGCAGCTGAGTCACACGCTTCGCTAATATCCTCTTTAGGGTCCAACAATAGTGCTAGTGTTCACTATATTCTTTTCCTTTTTACCGTAAAGGTGCTGAGAAGCAACTTCCAAACTGTGCGACATCATGTTCCGTGTCAGCTTGCACAAGTGTGTCATTAAAGTCGTCACGTTCGTATTGAGTGAAACATTAAAATATAAGAGGCGGTTTTTCATGGTTGCTTGTCACATGGAAATCTGTGTTGCTCTCGCTCTTCAATTCACACACATTAACCTTGCTATTTGGTGTAATATGTTTGCCATCCTTTAAAAACATGGGATCTTAAGCAGAAATTAACTTTATTAGTGTAAACCACAGATTGTCTGCATATTAAGCATTTGAGCTAAAAACAGGTCAATGGGTTGGTGCAGGTAAAAAAAGAATTGCTGCAGCATTGACAGGCAACCCTCCTTTCATTATTTCTTTCTTTTCTCGACATTTTACTCAAAGCAGAATATATCTACTAATTTTGGACATGTTACAACCTAATATGATTTTAGAGCAATGTGACTAACTACATCATTGCATCAAACATTCAATTCAGTTAGCCCACTGCAGATTTTTCAGTCTACTTATTTTATCCTTAAATGTTCATGTGGTTACACAAAAGTACATAATTACATGTACTGTTAAGTACAACAATTGTTTATTTACACTTGATGAGACAGATTATACTTCACTACATTTTAAGAGACAATACTATTTTTGCCATCTGCGCCAGTAAATTTCAGTTTCTTAGATAAAATTAATGTAATTTGAAGTGAATTCATAAACTCATTGAGTTTGATTGACTGTTGGAGTTTTATTAGCCAGCATGGATCAATTTTGTTGTTATTTTCTGGAGGACAAGTTTGGCTGACTCCATTTTATACTTTATTTATCCTTGACTTACTTTCATGGTCATCCCATTCATATGCATATGCAGTTCAACAGCATCATAAATTACAGGCCCGATAACAATCATTGAAATATGTCAACGCCTCTCTCAAACAGATTCAATAAAAAACATCACCATAAAACATCTCCTGAAGAGAGAATTTATAGCAGGGCTGTTGAATTATATTGAATGGTAAACATGCCATGGTTTTAAGGTTATGACTGGAAATACAATATTTTACTTTTTACATTGAAATGGTAACTATGATCTCATAGTAATTTTACTTGAGATTAACATTGAACACACCAAAAGTATAATGAGATAGAGAGACGGGACAAATAAAGTATGTACAAACAGTTCCAATGATCCTCTAAACAGCTACAGCATTAAATATCGCTTTATTGGAACAACAACAATGGTGATGCAATATTTGATTATTTTCATTACTGAGTTATGATGTTCTCACTTAATTAAACTGTTGTTTTATCTCTTAAATGGAGGAATAAAGGGAGGAAAACAACAAACAGCTCTGCCAGGTGGCATTTTAAACTTACATTTTAAATGTGGGGCTTTTAACTGAATGTTAGCTGTGATACAGACACTTTTAGATAAATAAAGCTTCTTTCTGCCCCTGTTTAGATCCAATGATTGAGAAGAGCCAAACCCCAGCTGTAAATTAAAAGCTGCATTGCCTTTAACGGTGTATTTCTAAGCATTTTGTGAAGCAGGGGTGCTTTATGTGGTTGGAGCAAATTTCATGGTAAGTATCAGAAGTAAAACTCATTCAGGATGCAGAATGGGCCACCTCAGAGTGATGTGTCGCACAAGTGCCATTTAACAAACAGCATCTTAAATTGGTAGCTAGTCGATAGGGGTCTGCTTTATGGCGTTGATGCTGGCAATTTCTGCCCTGACGAGAATCTTTACACACTGGGCTCATTTTTGAATGGAAAATGTTGTTTGCTGTGGTTGCCAGAAAAAAAAGAGAAAGTGTTAAGTGTTTGTTTTCGAAATTGTGAGCTCAGATATAACTACATTGCTCTGTTGAGTGCAAACTGCCCTGACTGTGAATTCCAGCCGCGACCACGAAATCCTCGGAATAAACAAAGCAAATTTGGCTGAGCGAGCTGCGCAAGTGTGATATGGCACCTGAAATTAGAAAGAAAGAGGAAAAAGAAAAAAAAAACAACAACAGTTTGAGGATATCGTTAGTGGGTTTGTTTATGTCCGCAGATTATTGAGGAGTTCATCACGTTCATACACGCACCGGGAGCGCTGGGGGTGACGTCATGGTGCTCCACATCCACAGCGGCAGGAGGGGTGAGGTAGCTCGCCGCTCATCCACCGGTATCATGGCTTCCTAACAGGAGAGGGGAAGTGAATGAGAGGAAAACAAGGCTTTTTTTTTTTGGTTGAACCCCCCCGACGGATCATCGCCCTTTCCTAGAACCCGAGATTGGGATTGAGGGGCTCGGCCTCGCGTTTTTTTTGCCCCCGCCGCCCTCGGCCGCCCCTCGGATCCAGGATATATCACGATTTGATAGTTGAATTTCCATTCGTAAGCCGTGGAAGATGGCCGACCCGGCGGAGTGCACCATCAAAGTGATGTGCCGTTTCAGGCCCCTGAACAGCTCCGAGGTGGTCAGAGGCGACAAATACATTCCCAAGTTCCAAGGGGAAGAAACCGTCGTTATCGGGGTGAGTTATTTGCCGTCTAACACCGTTCGCTGCCCGTTTGACTGGGCCCTCGGGCACAGTCAGCAGTACGCCATTTTTGATTGTCTTGTAGCCACGGTAGTTAGCACCTTTTTTTTTAGCGTGTTAGCTAACGCTAGCAGCGACTGACCTGTCCGCTGTGGTGCCGCTCAGCCGGCCCGCGGCTACGGGCAACTTCTGGAGCCACCCAAAAAAAACAAACCTGCCGCTCGCACTTAACACGCATCTTGTTTGACCTCCAGTTAAGAAACGATCCTCCAAGTTCACGTTTCTGGCGTCCAGCTCGCGGCTGTTGGGGTGCAATGTTCCTATTCGCATTTGCCCTGCCTTTTAGCTAACGAGCTGTCATTCAACAAAGCCGCACAACACATCGGCTTGCTCGGGGTAAAATTCCGCCGGCGTTAGCCTGAAAGCCCTGCCCGCGGCCAAAATGCGTTATTGCCATGACACCAATAAATACATAAGAACGCACATCTCCAACAGCAGGGCTATTAGTTATGAACAGTTTACGTCAGCATAAAAACGTAAGCCAGCTTTGATTTGGTCGTGGCTAGCAGACTGTTGGCTAGCAGGCTAGGCCAGCTGGTAGTTGACAGATTAGCCGGCCTCGGCTAGCTGGCTTGTATCAGTAGTTGCTTAATCAAAGCTAACGTTAGTCAGCTGTCCAGGTGGCCTCATTATCAGCCGTTCTGTAGACCATGTATAAATGACCAGGTTTGGATTCAGACATGCTCCCATCAAGGAACAGAAACTCTAAAAATGAAATCGTCAGAAATATTGAGGTCTTGTCAGTGGTATCCTCAGAAAGGGCAAATGAAATGCAGGCTTTTGGATTCTATTGGCTTCAGTAACTGGACACTTTACGGTCACTGCCAAAGGTTCACAATGTTACATTCAAAATATTCAGCTGAAGACTGGGATCTAACCGGAGATTAATTAAATTGGATTCACTGGGACACACAGCTGTCAAGCATTTGATAAGGATAATCGCACAGACACAGTTTTTCGTGATTACAAAAGTTGGAAAGACCTCTCTTAATGCAGCGCCGTGTTTCCTCCACTTTGCTGAGTTAAAGAATTCTATCCCGGGTCAGTTTGCAAGAGGCCTTTATGCTTTGTCATCATGTGCATACATATCGGAAAAAGACACGATATACACGCAGCTTGGGTCCACGCCGCCTCCCACTTATTTCGTGTGATGTCTGTGGCAAGTTTGAAAGGAGGAACGCTGTGTTTGTTTCATCTGCCTTACGGAGCCACAAAGCCAAGCTGACATCTCCTGTTTGTACTTGGTCATGTGTTTCAATCAAAAAAATATCATGGTTAAACATTAGTTTGTCACTTAGGAAATCTATCATCCTCTTTGTGGACTTTGCCATCCCAATATGCCCACCTATGGAAAATTCACTGCTCTAAGAGGGTTTACAAGGCAATAGAAATGGTTTGTGAATTCCACTCATTGTGTCGCACGTTTCATTTACACAAATGAAATCCTCTTTGGAGTTAAAAATGATAAATGTGGTAAATTGAGAAAACAACACACGTGAAACAGAGGTCTTTTAGAGCTGTGGTGACTTTATGAATAGTGGTGGAGTCACTAACTTGAGGTCCTCAGCTAATGGCAAGCTTACTGTCTGGCCTCTGAGACATGGTGGTGTGGCCCAGCCCAGTGCTGCTGAGAGCCAGTCATACTGCCAAAATACCAGTGCACATTGTAAAAGGCACAAGTGTTGCGGAGCCTAGTGACCTCTGCTGATGCATCTGCCCGGAAAAGTACAACACTTAAAGTTATCATATGCATCAGAGGCGTTGTGGTAACCCCCTCGCCCTACATTGGCTCTCCTGGTAACCAACTGTTTGAACGATGAGACATTTAGTCAGGTGCTGGGAGATCCCATCGGTTGAGGAACATAATTATAATGGTGATGTACTTTGTTTTGCAGATGCTTTTTGTACAGTGTGGCTGACTCACTTGGTTCATATTTTTATCCAGTTTGAAACAGTTTAAGGGGTGAATGCTACGTAAAGGCTAAAGCCCTCGCAGCAGAGCTACCTCCCTCAAACGGAGGTGACCATCACCGCCAGTTGTGATGCCTCCTCTGTGATGCCGCTAACCACTGATTCCGCACAGACATTTTTGTCTCTTGTGCCACATTCTTCTCTTTACCCTCGTTTAGTGAGCTACGGCTCACGGAACTACCGCTCCCCTTTTTTGCCAGAGTGAGATGAAGTTTTTATGTAAGGCTTTAAGAGTGTTGTACGTAGCTTGCTTTGCCAAGCGGATGAATTATTCATACGTCCATTATTTCCTCATCAGTTGCGCACAAAACAGATCAAGTCGTCACCCCATATTTTTTTTCTGCCACATCTATTTGCAAACGGTAATGTGGACACTCCACTAGAGCACAACTGAGCTACATATAGATGGTGTAGTGGTGAAGGTTGTCTGAGATGTATGTAAAAGACAAAAGTATTAGAGTGGTGCA
>CAAKHG010015199.1:11491-24506 GCA_901007715.1 Dactylopterus volitans | reverse complement strand
ATTACTGTAGCTCAAACGCCTCAGCGTTGCCATTTTCCACCTGCACATGCGGCCGCCGCTCAGCTGAGTCGAGGCCGCCGCCGTGTTGATGCCTCAGGCTCTCAACCTTTTATTACATACACACACACACACACACACACACACACACACAGGAATGGAATTAAGAGTGAGAAATGCATGACAGATACATTGCATCTATACAGAAGACATGGATATTAAAAATAGATATCTAAAATATACAGTCTACTTCTATTGTTTATGTTTGCTCCATTCCCGTGTGAAGAAATTAAAAATGTACAGTAAATTAATCTGATTCGGTCAGTCCCAACGGACGGCAGAATCCTCTTGGTTCCACCAGTCCAAAGCCGTCCCTGCAGTCTCACTCCAGCTCAGCTTAGAGTTCAACGGGCTGCCTGATTCAGTGCCTGATTTTAATTCCCTTCATAGTCAGGATCACACTGAAAACACACTAAGGGTGCTGGTCTGGTCTTTTAAACCCAGGATGCTGTAGGCAATTCTCTTCAAATGGCCGGGCAGCCTCACACCAATGTTCTTAATATCCCTGTAAGAGAGAGACACAACAGTACATAAGTGGCATAGTGCATCCATTTACACTTTGGTCTAGTTACAGCTCTTTTCAGGCACATCCTTCCTGCGTCGCAAGCCCCGAAGTCACTGACTCATTCAAGGTGATGACATGCCAGCTCCATTCATGTGTAATGTGAAACCCACGGCAGCCAGGTGAGGTGTGTGTTCCAAGTTATTAATCTGGCAGGGTTTCAGCCTGTCTTCATTGTTAAAAGATGGGACGGAAACCTGCATGAGTGCTATAATACAGCAACCCAAAGCCTTAATTACAGCCTTAATTACTTAACGAGGATTCTCCCTGTTGACCATGAATCACTTGTCTGGCAAGCAGAGGTTGGGTTGTAAATAACTGCTGGTTTTCCAAGAGTGCTACCAGATGCCCTGTGATGGAAACATGGGGCCATGAAATCACACCATACTGTATGACAAATACTTCAAAAGGTTTAGTCGTCCACTTTGCATTCTCCCATCCTCCCAAATAACAACCGAGACCAACTAGAAGTGGGAGCTAGGACGTTGGGAGGCTTTGGCTGGTTGCACAGTTCGGAAAAGCTCTGGCCCTCGTTATTGCCCCAAGCGACCTCATATAATGCACTTTTCCAAATGCATTTCATTAAATGGCCCCTTTGTACTTATCTGAGAAGATCAAATTGCCTTAAACTACACTGTGATAAGTTCAGGGGCTTACAGTCTGAGCTCACCTCTTCAGTCTTTCTACGAGTACAAAAGTACCAACTAAGGGTCTTCAAAACTCATCCATCTACTTCAGCTCCTTAATCTCGTCTAGTCACCGTTGCTTCCATGGCTAGCCTTTCCTGTTCCGTCCCTCCTTTAATGTTGAAAAAGCCACAGAAGGCCTTTGCCCTAAACAGCCAAAACTGGTGGTTTTCAGGGCTCTTGGAGAAGTGCAGTTCAGAGCAGCTGGCGTGTGTGTGTGTGTTTGTGTGTGTACAGCGAGGGATGAGAGGAAGAATGGAGACAAGAATAAGGACTGAAGCGACCACAACCCACCATCAACCGCAAAAGAGCCCACTCCATATTGTTCACCGTGTTGCTTTTTCCATCTCAAACATTTCTCAAGTCGTAGCTGAGGTTCGGGATTATATTGTGCGCAAACTATTGTGCAGGCTGTGTAGAAAAAATATTTTTAGGAAAAGAAATTCATAAACTATTTAGGGGAAAGTCCATAACAGACGTTTTGCAGGGTAGATAAAGACTGTTGTGCACTTCTGAAGGCTTTCAGATATTTACACATTAAAATGTTTCTCTTTTTTGTCTTCTCACAAGTGGAAAAAAAAGGTTGCATTTGTTGAGTGACCACTTTTGAAATCACATCCCACTTACTCGTTCTTCATCTGCAGGACCTGGTCCATGGTAACAATGCCAGCGCAGGTGAAGTTTTCACTGTACTGGCTCATCTTGATGGACTCCAGCCACTCTGACACCGACCTAAAGGGGGAGCCGTCTGAGCCGCTGGTACTGGGCAAGCGGATGGACACACTGCAAGAAAAGATAAGTACATTCAAATGAAGGCACTGGCTCAACCACAACAAAGGTGGATGACTAAGGACTGTAATTACTGTAAAGGAAACCAGTTGTGATAAAAACCAGTTGGACCAGTCAGGGGAAGAGCTTATTAAGACAAGAGGATGACAGGCTTTTGTAACTTCGTTACTAGCTTTAATATTCCCACAAAGAAGATATGCAGACCTTCAGAGTTCTTCTGCCAGGAGTGCACACACGTTTCTCTCATTAGCCTGGCAGGCAAGGTGTTATTATGTACCTTTTAATGGTTTAAATAGACCATTTTAAAGCTGCTCCCATTTTTCCCAACTAGCCCTTGCCATTTTGATGTTAAAGAAAATGGGAAGTAAATGGGGACCTGCTGCCAGACTTTTTAGGCGCTTTGAAGCAGATAAAGTCCAGCTTTGAGTCAGTCGAGATAAGTACTGAAACATGTCCAGGTTAGGGGTTGAATCAGTTGAGACAAACAAGTCCAAGTTAGCTCAGTCAGAAATCTCAATTCGCTTCTGGAGGCAGCAGCTCCAGTGTAGCCAGTGGATACAACACCTATCTGGGCGAAGACTTCCTCCTCCATTTGCTGGTCATTGTTATATTAACAACTTCATGCACAGGAATGGTGACACAAGGTGAAAGTCGATCAGTTCTGAGACTGCACTCCAGCCACAGCTCTACCACTATTGAGCTCCATGGGAACCACTAAGCTAAATGCAAGCAGAGCCCAACCAAAAATGTGATCAACTCGGATGTCAAAAAGTAGAAAAAGGCTTGTACACTTACAGAACTCTTTCTACATTCGAGAAGTTCACTTTCTCAGGTTTCTCAGCTTTTTATGCAAAAACAGCATAGGCTTTATAACAAGAAAACTATGCCTTTGAAGCCCCTAGTCTGGTATGCAAATAAACCTTACCGAGGGTCAAAGTCTGCAATGGTCTTTAAGGAGTCTGGACTCCGAAGCAGCTTGTCCAGCAGGCTGACGATGTCCCCGAAGCGTGGCCTCTTGGAGCGATCCTGCAGCCAGCACTGAAGCATCAGCTGATAAACGGCTGAAGGACAATCCATCGGCGCCGGCAGCCTGAAAGCTTCATTGATTGCCTTCATCACCTGCAAACAGTTTATCAGCTCTATCAGTGGAAGGTTTTTTGCCTTTTGTGTTGACATTTTTTAAAATGGCTTTTCATACTCATATGAAGTCATGTGGCTGGAAACTGGCTGAAAGTTGCTTGAGACTAAAACTCACCTCATGGTTACTCATGTCCCAATAAGGCCTTTCACCAAAGGCCATGACCTCCCACATAACAATGCCGAAACTCCACACATCGCTAGCTGAAGTGAACTTCCTATATGCAATCGCCTCTGGTGCTGTCCAACGAATGGGGATCTTCCCTCCCTGTTAAAGAAAAATGCTTTAAGTTAGAGACAGAAACACAAAAAGGACATTCTGTGGTATCTTTGTTGAGTTGAATCTTTCTTGCTTGTACATTTACTCACACTTGTGGTGTATGTCCCCTCAGGATCATCCTCCAGCACTCGGGACAAGCCAAAGTCTGACACTTTACACTCCAAAGTGTTGTTGACCAGGATATTGCGCGCAGCAAGGTCACGGTGGACATAGCTCATGTCAGAAAGGTATTTCATGCCTGCAGCAATGCCACGGAGCATGCCCACCAGCTGGAAGGACGAGAACTCACCATCACGATCCTGAAACATAACAAGCACATCGTCATTTGTTACTGAGTTCAGGAGATGAACATTATTACATCATTGGACTGCACAAAATACATGACAATTTCAAAGGATCTTAAGAGACATTATCAAGACAGAAAGACAAAGCTTAGCTTCTGTCATCATTGGACTTACCCTGAGGTACCGGTCCAGTGCTCCGTTCTCCATGTATTCAGTCACAATCATGGCATGTTTGACTGCACAAACACAAAGAAACGAATAAATGATGTGCCCCGACTGGCCCAAAACAGGTGAGAAGAATGAAGAGCATTTTCTTTAAAAAGCATGAAAACTCACAGATGCCCTTACATTTGGTGACCACCCCCTCCAGGCGAATGATGTTCTGGTGGGAGAACTGGCCCATGATGGAGGCCTCACTCAAAAAGTCCTGCCTCTGTTTCTCTGTGTAGCCTGGCTTCAGCGTCTTGATAGCCACTGCCACCTCTTTCCTCCCAGGAACCTTCAGAATACCCCGATACACCTCTCCGAACTCTCCTGCAGGATGCAATATAAGCAGGGCAATTGATTCACACAGAGGATGTAAGATAAATGTTATGTATCTTCTTGGGTGTCTGGCTGCAGGTGGTTAGCTGTAAGACAGTGTGAAAACCAGGAAGTGTGTGTGGCTGTCTTGCCTGAGGCTCTCTGAAACACAAAGGTGTGATCTGTGTGGGTGTTGTGAGAGAGCTGATGGAGTATAATTGGTGGATGGCCTGTGGTGTCAGAGCATGGGAATCAGCTGTCACATGAGGAGAAGGGGGGCGCACCCCCCTTCTCCTCATGTGACAGAGGGGGGCAGTACAGGGGGATGGGGTCAGGGGGCATGGTTGCAGGAATTGGGGAAGGTTTGTATTTTGGAGAAAAGAAACCCGTAGTGGTTCAAAGCAAAGAGGTGATCACTCTTGAATAAATGTCTCCCGCAGAAAAGACTTGAGAGGAGCTCTGATATCCTTCCAAAATATTGCTACTGCTACACTTTTGCGCAATTGTTCAAGCCCACTGCCAAGAATTGCCACACAGCAAACTGTCTCAACTTGTTGTGTGAAAACGCCAGCTGTAGATGCTAATCTCACAAACGTAACCACTGTGAGTCAACCTGCTAAGCTTAAAATGCACAGTATAAACAGCAAATTCAGGGGGCTGGAAAAATCTTTCAACATCATTGGAGTTAAGCCCCACAGCAGATCATCTCAGCATGGATGTCACTCACCAGCTCCAATGACTTTCTGTTTGCTTATGTGGCTGGGGTGGATTTCAGTGGCGAACTTCAGGACAGCCGTGTTGGGGTCCTCATATGTGTGTGGATCCACATAGGTTTTCAGAGGCTTCAATTGTTCTGTAAAGAAAGAACATTATTATATGTGAGCAAATGAAAAAGATCAACTGAATTAAGTGAGATGTGAGAGGGGTTTTTGTTTACCTGAGTTGGAGAAGTAGGTGTCCTCTGGTCCTTGCCTGGTGTGAGAGTTCCTTTTGCTGAATAAAAAAGATAAAGATCCAAGCAAAACTATATTTCATTTTCAAATAACAAATGGACTGTTGCCTGCTTTAATATTAATAGTACATGGCAATCTTTGTCATGATTTTGCAAGGCTTTCAAAAGGACCACTGGTGCAATGCCTCCATTCACACAACTTTGATAAAAGCTGACGATAGGCTGTGTTTGCCAAGCCGATTTAAAATCTGAGAGACAGACAAGGTGGCGGGAGGGAGGCGGGCAAGCAGGCTACAGTCTGCTACAGTACAGGGCCTGGGTCACCTTCAAACTGTGCCTGCAGTCCGGAACAGAGAGAACCACTCTGCAGCTCGCCTCCTCTCACCAACAATGTACCACTCTGGACCAATTTCCTTTCAAAAGCCCAACACTCACTAGAATATAACCACTGAGCAACGACAAGGCACATTGAACACAAATTCTTCCAGAGGGGGTGCTGGGACACAAATCCAGTTAAATAGAAAGTTGGCCAAAGGAAGAGAGAAAGCGAGAGGTGAGAAGAGAGTGAATATAAAGGCCATTTGGACGCCCCACAAAGGAAGAGCAGAAGAATTGGAGAGGAAGCCAGTGAAGGAGGGTGTATTAGGACTGACTAAGGTGTGTGTGTTGGGGGTTGTTACTAACCGTCTGCGTAGAAAAAGAACCACCACCACTATGAACAACATGGCCGCTCCTCCAACTGCAGCACCGAAGATGACTGCTGTATTGTTTTGAGTAAGGCGTCCTGGAAAAGGCAAGTACAAAAACCCATTAGCTAACATAAGCTACAAAGCTACAAAGTTTGTGAGACCTCTGACTCAGCCGTTCTCTTCTGTACCTTCAAACAAAGTCTCAAACTGCTCTTCCATGCTGGAGCCTCCAGGGCTGCCGTCGCTGCTGAGAGCCTGTACCCTAAACAGGTAGGCGGTGCCCGGGGCCAAATCACTGATCTGCACAGAGTTCTTCTCCAGGATGAGCACAGTGTAGGTAGTCACATCCAGGTTATCATCCTTGGAGACAAAGGTGAGGACAGGTTCAGTTATAGCAATTATCAAAAAAAATGTTGTGTTAAATGTAGAATAAATTATTTATGATGTAGAATAAATTCGTTCCAACATAGGGAACAGAAAGAAATGAACCTTCTTCCGGTAGGTTAGTTCATAGCGGTGGGGCCGGGCCTGGATTCGTGGTCGGGGTGACACATCCCAGGAAAGTGACAGGCTGTTGGCGGTCTTCTCGACCAGTCGCATGCTGGTTATTTTTGGTGGATCTAAGAACAGAAAGCAAATATTTCAGTGTCACTGGAGACATTCATCTCAGTACTTCAGCGTAATTCAACATGCTTTACTCCACCTGTGTAGTGCAGAGATGTAGTCAGAGCACTGGTGGATGCTTGTGGTGTTCCCTGGCTGGCGAACAGTGACACGCCACTATGTGCCTCCACGGTGAAGGTGTAATTGAGGTGAGCGTCAAGCTCACTGATTGAAACCTTTGTGTCAGTCAGGCTGGCACTGCCTGGGTCATAATGGATTTTCTCTCCACAGGGCTGGCACATGCCGCCCTCGCAACGCTGGCATTCAACACTGTAGGTGATGTCGGTTCGACCTCCAGTGTCCTCTGGCGGACTCCATGAGAGCAAGAGTTTTCCCGCAGACAGCTGAGTGGTGGTGGCCACAAGGTCTCTTGGAGCAGAAGGGAGGCCTGATTAAAAATAAAATGGAGGCCTGATGAGCGCAGATCGGGGGAAGGATGTGGATATTAAACACTAACAGGACAGAGGAAAACCATGGAAGCAAAATACAAGGGATTCCTTTCCAGTGACATTACACTGCAAAAGTCAAAATTTCTAGTCAAAAGTACATCACAATCACCTTACAAGTAACATTTCAGTGAGATATGGTGACCTGTTTCTAGACAAGTCTAAAAAAAGGTACATCTTTACTTGTTTCATTGGCAGCTTGTTTGACTTTCAATCTAAGGTCAATGTGTTTTTTGTGTTCTAACTCGCAAAATTATTTCCCTCCATTTAACTGAAATATTACTTGTTGGGTGGGTATGTATTGTACTAAGTTACCTTGCCTTCATGAGATGCTTATACTAGGAATTAGACAAATACATTTGGTAAGATTTTGATTTTTTGCAGTGTAGAATGTGAAGTCTAACAGAGTGATTTTTGAATTTTACTCAGGTAGGAAGTGCTTCAACCACAGTGAGATGAGGCTCCATGATGCTTTAAACCACAAACCAACATGTGCAGGTAAATCATGTGCAACAAGGAAATGTATTAAATTTATTGCTGAAAATTTATAGAATATTGGACACTAGGAAAGTGTGAGTGAAAATGAAATACTTTGTGGCTCGTTGAATGCAAATCTTTCTAGATCATTAAAGATGGGGAGGACTCCTCACCTGAGCAGGGTCCAGTCACAGGGTCACCTGGGGCACGGTAGAAGCCATCCATACAGGGACAATACAAAGTACCGGTGCCCAGCCTCTCAGTGTTGGCAGGACATGGCTCACACTTGTCACCGGATGCTGTGGCTTTGAAGAAACCAGGTTGACATTCTGCAAGCACACAAAAAGATATTTACATGAGCAGCTGGACAAGGACATTCGTGACCTCAGGGAACAAGCCATATAACGCAGAATACAGCCAGTTCCTCCAGATTACTCAGTCTTCGTCGAGCCGCTGTTAACGTGCGTGCTCGTGTGCGAGAGAGCAGAGTTGAGTGGGCATGTAATTATGTCAAGGGTAAAGGTCAAATTTGGACAAATGGCAGAGATATGAGGACATACACAGAGGCAAGGCTCTGCACTGTGTTGACTCTTTCCATTAAAACATTGTCCATTCGTGCTGCAGCACTGCTCACACAAGCCCAGCCCTGAAACAAAAATGCAGACTCCCTGCCGAGCTGGCACTCCTTCTCTTTACTTTTTCCAACCACCAACCCCCTCTGCTGCTGCTTTCGTACCGTCTCTCTCTCTCTAAACAAACACAACCGGTCATCCCACATTCCACAACAGTAAGTCAATCTTCAATGCAATACAGGAGAATTAGAGACAACAAAAATCAGGAAAGCAACGAGAATTAACGCCATGTGGCTGAAAGAAAAGCATCCGATTTCAACATGATTTTTTTCCCCCGGATCACATGCAGACTTATGAAATTGTATCACCTA
This sequence comes from Dactylopterus volitans, assembly GCA_901007715.1. Taxonomy (NCBI): domain Eukaryota; kingdom Metazoa; phylum Chordata; class Actinopteri; order Syngnathiformes; family Dactylopteridae; genus Dactylopterus; species Dactylopterus volitans. Next base: position 16,019 of record CAAKHG010015199.1, on the reverse strand, counting down.
GATAAGATGACAATTTCACACGTTCCAACTCTGCCAAAATAAATGCAGGTAAAAGCTCCAGCTGTGCATAGCACTGATGAAATATGAACTTAATATGGTGTGAAATTTCAGAGGGAGAGTGTGTCATAAAAGAGGGCGAAAATGAGATGGCAGCACGGCTTGAGTGCTGCGAGAGCATTCCAATGGCTGCTGCTCACGTCCTCACACCATCACACATTCCCACACGCTCATGTATGCACTGCACACATGCACCCACTCTGATATGTATGCACCAAATACACTTACATGTATGCCACGCACACCGCTGGACACATGGGTAAATCTGACATTAGAGGGGGAATTATGTGCGCTGCCAGTCACCTGTTCATGTCCCTCTGCTAAGTCACATACGCTGACACACTTTCCTCTCCTTCTTTCAGATGTGGTTGCTTGGAGAGTTTGAGTGATGTCACAGGATGCTGACACTGTGAATGAGGGCCAACATGAGGGCCAAAAATCAACACGAGAAAGAAAACCAAGACAGAAAAATGTAAATGAAAAAGATCAAGAAGAGAGATAAGTTGATGGTAGAAAGAGGACATGATAACAAAATGGATTTCGGCATGCCTGACCAGAGATTGAGTCTCAGGCCGGTGACCAGAGAGAAGCACAAAACAGAAAGTGAAACATCAACAAACAAGGACAAAGACCATATCCGATTCACTGGTTGGTCAATGCTTGTTTTTCAGACAGAGGTTCAGTTGAAGAGTCATACCAGGATGATTAACTCAGTTTCTCCTTGACTCCATTCAGATTTGTCTCTCAATACAGTTCACCAAATTGTGGAAAGCTGCCATGAAGAGGTATGCTTTCGTTTAGAGCTTCATAACAAAGGTGGAAAGAAGAAAAATACTCAGCATGAAAGAATTTGTAAGCTTCGTCCAACGGGCTTACAACATCACTCAGTTGTGCTAGCGAGACAGCATCTCCTCTCAATCTTGGCCAGCTGTTTCCCTAAAAGCAACATTGCTACTCATTAATGAAGCAAAGGACGGGCGAGGCACAGCAGTGGTGGTTTGGTAAGGAACAGAAGGTTGCAGATAGAAAGAGGGGAATACTGTATCCTGCTGAGGACCGATGAAAAGAGGGGAGACTGGGGAGAAGAGATGGGCCATGCCGAGCTCCTCCATTGAGAAGGGGAAACAGCTGCTGCCTCAAACCCCGATTCATACCCCAACCTCTCCTCACTTGTAATCCCCAAATTCCTTTTGCCCCTCCTTCCTCTTCTCCCCGTCCTCAGTAAAAAGGCTCACAGCTAACCCATTAACATTGCCATTCACTACTGACCAGTAGGCAAGGAAAATGCCATACCATTCAAGCTTCAAGTGTTGAGAGAAAAAACACACAAGCATCGCAAATGGGAAATAGCCACATGGGAACTGAATAGAAGACTGGCCTCTTTCTGGTGCTCCAGTGCCGGCTGCAAGGCATCGTGGTCAGGCCTGTGGAGACGATGGCCTTAAGCTCTATGATCAAGAGGCATTCTAGTGCCACTACGCCACCCAACCGTAGTGAAGCTGCAGCTTTCAGTTACAAAAACCGCATTTGTGTATCTTCAACATTTGTTTCACAGTGATTGTAACTGAAACTAGATGACTCTCTGCTCAGGTATTTAAGGATTCCTCAACAAAAGAACAAAGTTCAGTGAAAGGAAACTTCCTGATTCCATGGAGAAGGTGGAGAAGGACTTTTGATTGTTGCTGGACACAACAGGAAGCAGGAAGTGTGAGGCTGACGCAGTGCTTCCTTCCTAAAGCAGCCAATCAAAGCATGGAAATATTGCGGCGCATGACCAAGAGAAGAACAAGCTGAATGGTAACAGAATAATAAGTGAAAAGGAAGCTTAATATGTTGACCTGACATGAACACAGGAACAAAATCCTCTTGATAACACTACAGCCTTTTGTGAAGAGGAGCCTTTTCACAGTCAAAACATCTGACTGATCAGATCAGCCATTTCCCCTCCCTGTTGCTATGCTGTTTGTCATTTGAGAGGCCCCTTGAGTGGATCTGTGTTTGTTTACCGAGAGTAAGTGCAAGGGGCCAGTTGCATTCTGGGAGGCCAAGTGGCTCTGGAGTAAGAGACACCATACTGCTCCCCATCCCTGTTTGTCTGCAGAAGTTAAGACAGATGAAATGGTGACAGTGATGAATGTATGGTGGGATAGATGGTTGAATGGGTAACATGGGGGCTTGACAGTAGAAATCGCCCTCAGGACTGGAGGAGTAAGTGGTCGGGGGGCCCCCACAATTGAGTTTGGCACTGGGCTTTTAAAAGCATAAAGGTCATGTCTGCCTCGGGGTAGTTTGGAGTTAAACTGTGCATGGAGGGAGTCACTGGCCAAGTAAAACATACCCATGTTAGCCATGAGGAGGAGGGTGACAAGGAGGAAGAGCGGCAGCAAAAGCCAGTGACCTCTCTCAAGGGGAAGGAGTCTGGATCCAGAAGTATTGCCAGTGAACACAGAAACATGTTGGGAAAACAAATGAAATACATTTAGATGTCCAGATCCTTATCACCGTTGCCCCATAAAGATATTTTCAGGCAAGTGAGTTCTTGCTTTGTCCATTTCCTCATCTTCTCCCCACCTCCTACTTTCATTCCCAAGATGGTCAGACTTACAGTATAATGGCACTATGTTATGTCAGTGTGTTTGTATGCAGGTTGACAACATATCATTAGCATTTAGGGGCAGTCGGGTTGTGCTGGAACAATGAGGGTCTCTGATGAAGGAGGTGACATATGTCAGGGGTCACTGAGGTAGATGAGGGGGAAGGGAGAGGCAGAAAAGTTGTAGGGGCTGAGGGAAGTGTGTGCATGGAGGGATGGGGGTGTCATTAGTCAAAGGGATTAGCCAACCAATGGAGCAGCTGTAAGGGCATTACATCTGTTTTACAATTGCACTCTGGCTTTCATCTGGGGTTGTTAACAATCACAATAAATTCTCCGATCCCCTTTCTCTTCTCCCTCCTTCTGGCAACTCAGGTTCAAAGGAGAGAGCTATATGGCAGGGAAAGAGGAGTCAAGGAGGTGCAAAACTTGCTCCACATAGAGGAAAGAAAAGCAGAGCAACCTGGAAGTCACAGGATCTCCCAGAGCCCCCAGTCACGGTCATATGGTCACATTTCTTTGTTTTGTTGGTCAAGTCCAGATAGCCAGGTGGCGAACATAGCAAAATCCCTCTACACAAATCACATGCCGTAAACTGTCTGCCTCCTACCTGGAGGAAGCGGCCAAAATAGAACGAGATGCACCAATAAACAAAATGACTTATCAGACAGGGTAACAAAATGGAAACTGGCTGAGTGAGGCCACAGAAAGCTGAGCGACAATGAAAAGCCCTGAGCCAACGGGTCGGGGGAGTCACCAAGGGATTAGATGACCTCCGGTTTCCGCTGTGGGCCCGTCCTGCTCGTGTTGGAGGGTGGGTGGGTGGTGTATTTTGTTGGGGTGGGGATGGGCGGCTGAATGACATGTGGGGGAAGGAAAGTGCTGACTTCACACAACAGCAGCACATAGCAAGTTAAGGAATGTCACCAAGAGGAAATAACCACCACCAACACAACAGAAAACGCCAAGAGCTGCTAAGGCTCAGTTATTAACCAGCGACAGACACTAACAAACTCAATCACAAGACTATTTCGACATGACAATGTAAGGCAAGTACCAGGTGAAGCTGCACTAATTCTTTTGAATTATTAATGGAGTTATGGAGGTAATTTTTACTGTAGCAATTTGAACATCGGCCCAAAAAACAAAATTCCAACCGGGATTTTTATTTTCAGGAGATGGTGGAGGCCAAATCAATACAGACGAATGAGTTAATGTTGGACTTATTCAATCAATATTTTAAAAACATTCATATATGGGTTTGTGTTAGCTGGCTGGACAAATAAGCTAACATTCATGCTCGCTAACAAGTGGGAAATACCTTTGTCAGGTGATAGTAAAAAGATATTGTGTTGCAAATCAAAATCAGTTAATAAAGCTTTTTGGCCATTTTTGGCATCCCCGAAGAGTAAAAAGTGAGTAAAAAAATGTTTGCCTGCTCTCCACTCTGGTGTCACATTTTTATCCACCATTCTCATGCTAACAAGTGCGCCATCAGAATGTCTTGGCTTCTCAGCACACAACATGTTCTTTAACAGTAAGTGGTATCTATGCTTTCTGGCATCGCAAGGCACCCACCCCCCTCATTGACACTTTTCAAGCCACAGCAATAGCATTTACTCTAATCCACATGAAAGAGTCATAGTGGACTTCAGATCTCATTTTGCAACATTTCCTGTCAGCTTCTCAGCGGTAATTGCCAGGTTTCTGTTCACTTCAAACAAGGCCCGACAAGACGGTGCATGATTTGAAAGTGGTCCCCCTGATTATCTAACCAACTCCCTCAAATTCTGCCTGCCAGGAAGACGTTACCTTGGCACAACATCTGAAGAATCCACAAAGTTCAAGTAATCACTGTGGGTTTTGAACACAGGGCGA
>CAAKHG010015199.1:0-10140 GCA_901007715.1 Dactylopterus volitans | reverse complement strand
GAATAACAACTTTACTGGAACTCAGTGGACAGTTGTTCCATCAAGGCGCCATTTTCTCTAAGACACCAAAACTTCCCTCAAAACTTCCCTAAAGTAACAAATATTCCACTCTATGTCTCCTTTTTAAATGAGGCTTTGTGGAAACCATGATGTGGGGTTAAGCCCTGCTTGTCAGCCTTAAAAGAGAGTGCACAAGGCTTTAGAGAGGCCGATGTGGTGTGGACAGTTAAACACAATCCTGAGAACCAGCCAGGGCAGTCTATGCTCCTTTTATACATAGAAACACTATAAGATGTTCTATTGTACCAATGAGGATTATGGGTAAGGAAAGGTGTGATAGGCAATGGAGAAAAACGATGTCAAAGTCAACAGTGAGTCACAAGTGGAAACCCATGGCACTGCTGCTGCTTGGGTTTTAAAATCAGTTTAGGCTAGTTATGCTAATCTATTTTTATTTTTTTAGATCTTCCGTGCAAAATGAAAAGTTTATAGAATTTGATATGCTGTTACCAGCAGACATACAGGATATAAATTATTTAAAAATGGAGGGCACTCAGCCCTGATCAAAACGTTGAGATCTGCCCCAAAATTTAGGGGGTTATCCCACCACTAGTTCTAACAGAACGTTCCGATGTCTGCTTAAGTTTAATGGGTTCTTCCTTGGCCCATGCTGCATTGCTCTACAGGTAGGTGAATTCAGTCCAGTAGTTACTATGTATAATCCTGTCATCCAAGCCAAACAAATGTAAGTGAAAGCATAAAGGATAGATACTGGTATAAAGTAACATTTTGACACTTTTACAGGCTGTGCATATTTTTTACTTTGTGGCACGGTTTTACTTAAATTGACATAATTGTACTAATATATACTATTATATTAATGTTAGATGTTCTCAAAATAAAGCTTCAGGGCTGCATGGCTACGATAGCTAAACAGTGCAAATATTTATATGAAATATTTGAATCAGCACAAACAGTCTTGTGAAGACTATGCTAATAAACATGAATTCTTAGAGCTGCTTTCTCTGTGTTTACTCAGTGTGTAATACATCTTACAGCTGATACTCCTGTCTTTTTTTAAGAGCCAAAAAAGTTACTTTTCAAGTAGTCTGCACTGCTTTCATTAAAACCAAAAGCCAGTTTTAAGCCTCTCTGCTCATCCGATGACATATATGGTTTACAAACGGTTCATAAAGGCTTTCACATTCATTCTCTAAACTCTCTGGTAGGTCTCCACGGCACAGGAAGTAATACGTTTCGTCTTTTTGTTTAGGATGAATAAGGACGTTGTAGCTTGGATGAGGCAACCAGAAGAAGAGCACCACTTGCAACCTACATTAACCTCAGCAGAAGGTCTCAAGACAGTAAGATCCTAGAAATTGAGTGGACACTATGACATGCTAATGAAGAGATGGAGACAAAAACCAGACGACGTCACATATTTCCACTTTAGAAGGTCCACGGAGGCATGAGGAAGAGTGACTGAATATATCGCTCAACATGAAAACTTTCAACCCAAGAAAGAAAAAAAAAAGCACAATTGAAGTTTTGTGGTTTCTCCCTGAATAGGACGCAGCTGAGGAGAAAAGTGGGCAGTATGATTAAGTGCATGTCCATCACAGACCCAACTAGAACCCCTCCACGCATTCATCTTGGTGCTGCGCTGCAGTCCTGTGATTAATGTCAACCTTCACCTACTGCTTCCTTCATGCATCTGCAACCTCTCATTTAACTCCATGTTGTTAGATGTTGTAGGTGGGGGTCGTGGGAGGTATTGGGGGGGTACTTGCTTTGTTTTGTCATTTTTATGTGAGGGCTTGACCCAGAGCTGCACCCCTCCACCCCTCCACCACCTGGAAAGGAGGCTCCTCCTCAGCAAACTGATGAGGAATGTAGCAGGCGGGAGGAGGTGGAGGTGGGCTCCTCCGACCTCTCTGGGAAACACTGCGCTTCATTGTTCTTCTACCTTTAACATTCCATTCTTCACCTCTCCATACTTTCAAATCACACCCCTCTACACGGTTAAACACGGCTCTGTTGCTGTTGTATGACTTTTCTCTCACCCCGGGAAAGGAAATCTATTTACAGGCAAGCCACATGTGTGTGTGAATGTGTGAGATTTGTGTGTGTGCGTATAGTTGAATGTGCCAGAAAACATAGCAGAAAAGAAAGAGGCAGAGACTTAAGGTGTTCACTTATAGAACCAATCTCAACAAGTCCTAGCATGCTGGCATGCGTTGCATGATCACTTACACTGTTGCAGTCATATAACACACCCAAAAGTGGAGGCTCAGTGGGTTCATGAAAACAGGAGAGGGTGAGAGAGGTGGGGGAAGGGGCTTCTGTGATGCTTGAGATGAACAGTGAAGCTCCCCTCGTGCCTCCTCCTCCCCCACCAGCCTTGAAGATGCAAATCCATCAGAGTACAGTAGCCACCCAGCTTCTTTGATCACTTTGAGTCAACTAGACAGCCCTCAACACAACAATAAAAGTCCTCTGTTCAGAATTTAAAACTCAACTACAAAGTCTAAAGACTAAATTATGGTTGGAATATGCAGCAAACACAGAGAGTAGACAACGATGAGGGAGACAGAAATCACATGATGCAACAGGTTGCAAGCTATGAACTAGGAGAAGTGTTGCGTTACAGGTGTGGGAGCTTTCTTTCAACATTTATCAAAGAACTTTTTTTAAATTTGTGGTTTCAACATCTGCCATGACTATGACCAGAATAATACTCTACGGAAGATTTGCACCACAAAATTACTTTTGGTTTTGAAATACGGCCCTAAATGGTAAATGAAAGTGATAATCGAGCCTTTTGTTTCCAAAGCATTTTATGTTTATGCAAACTTCTCCATAGAACTGAATTTATTGAATCTGCCTTTGGACATCAAAAGCAAATTTCATCATTTTTTTTAGGCAATGGTTGCAGGTCAGGGATGATGTTGGGACATGTACAACTAGACCTTAGCATTCCTTCCATTGCAGAAGAGCAATGTTAGCCAAAGGGAGAATTCCTCTCAGCCAAGATAATAACAGCAATGAAAAATATTCACAGTAACTTGCAGCAAATGAATGCCAACTGATTGCTGTAAATCACTCTCTCGTGGGAAATGCTTTCTGCGTTTACACCTAGAAAGGATCAAAAGATCAGAGATAGAAAGACCTTTATAAATACCAAAGTTTCAAGAGCACGCCCTTACCTTGACATGCGTCTTTGACTTCCTCATGACCTGGTTTGCACTGGCACTGCCCGACCAGTACCACCCACTCTCCATCCACAGTGCAGTAGATGCGGGGCAGCTCTTCACTGACGGCATTATCCACGCATACGCCGCTCACTTCCCTCAGTGCTTGGTTCTCACCTCCAGCCACTGTCTCTGGGAAGGATGCCAGACTCTTCACTGTGGCTGGGCAAGTTTTGTAGTAAACCCGAACAGAGAGCAATGCCACGCAGGCTCCAATATCTTGAAAAGCCAAGTAGAAGCCCTTTCGAGACAGGTTCTCAACAACTCGCGTCTCAGTGTTGATACGCAGTTCTTTTTTGCCGGTGATCTCGTCAGGAGCTATGGTGGCTACTTTCTTGAACTGACCCTTGCGGAAGGTAGTGCCGACATCTGCATCTGACTCAGATGTGAAGAGGTTGAAGGTTTCCTTGCAGGTCATCGAGGCGCCATCAAAGGAGTTGCAGTCACGCACAATAAACTGGAGTTCTACAAACACCCGTGATGCTGAAGGGCGCCGCTGGATGAAGGTGGTGCGGAGCCAGTTGTCCTGCTCACGTTCACCGACATTGCAGACGGAGTACGTATAGAACTGTGAGCCATTCAGGGTCCTCTGGACCACCTCCCACTGAAACAAAACCACACACACCAGAAAGGTTAGAGGTACTAACCTAGACCCCTGGGCTGCACTAAGACGAAAGAAGGAAGGCAAAGAGGAAAAGGGAACCATGGTACTTCATGTAATAATTCAACCACCTGCCATTAGTCAAAGCTAATCAAAGATCATTTACATTTAAACTCCATTTTACTTATTTGTTTCATTTTCTGGTGCTATAAATCTTAATAATATCATAAGGCTCAAGCACACTGAAAAAAGATGTCAAGCTGAAAAAAACACTATTCATAACAACGCCACTGGTAAAACCTTTACAGCAAACCTCTGCAGGAAAACAGTTGTGACACTGCCAAGATAATGAATAATATCAAATTCGGTCGTCCTGCTGGTATCTTACCGTGATACTAACACAGTGAGATACCAAGGGTGAGATACCAACTGAGAGGTATCTCACCGTGATACCAACAGCTAACATATCAAATACTGTCCCAAATATTTCATAAAGAAGTGACAGTCCGTTTTAACATTAGCTTGGCTCTTGAGGAACAATTGGTCCCATGGGGGCTGAGGCTGTGGTTTGCTCTCTGCAGCAGCCACCGTGCTTTGTTGGCCAAGTGTGTGGCTCTGCATATAAATTTGAACCAACAGCAGAACCTGCACCTCTATTAAACAGCTGGTGAACATTTTTTACACAGCCATATAAAACTTGAAATAATAATGATCATAAGTGATGGCTGTAACACGAGAAAATAGGTACAATAAAAAAAAGTTTCCAACAAACCTCAAAAATATACCACCTGATGCTTATTCAAGTGAAAAGTGAAGCAAGAGTGATATTTAAAGCAATGAAACTCTTTTAAGAGACCTTGAGTGAGCCACAGTGAACAGCATGCCCACAAATGCCTCTGAGCCGTCAGCACATGAAATGAGGCCATTTACAATAAATTTGCATGAGCCTCACTGGCCAATTACTTTGAAACCACAATATGGAAGAAGTCGCACATGCCTCCGGTGTAATCGGCAAGAGTTCACACAGCATTCGAGTGTAGTCGTGTTGCTATTCTCTAGATGCATAACAGAACACATGCACCAAGGTTCCATCGGTTTGAAGAAAAGGTAGAGAATGCACCTCCCCTCTAAAAAGAGGTAGCACATGCTGCAAAATTTAAAAGTTAATTGCTCTCAAACATACAATTCTGAAGCCAAAGCCTTGAAACCGCAGGAAGCCACAAGTATTCCCAATTCAGGGCAGGCAGCTATTTTGCCTGCCTTAGCTTTTGGTGTAGTCCAGACAGGCAACTGCTGCAGCCCCAGCCTGCAGCCTTCAGGCTCCAACTGCCACATTTTGCAGAAACTTGACATGTGTAAGGTTCAAGTCCAACTTAACAGCTAACCGCAAGTCAAATGATCAAATATTTCTCAAGGCCGGAGCAGTTGGGGTTTCTGTGCAGTTTCTCCAGGCAGATTAAGGCAAATTTCAAGTGTGAGCACTGAAGTACAGAGGAACTCACCCCGGGCTTGTCTGCCTGGTCCAGGGGCCATGTCAACCAGCCCAGCTCACCTCCTGTTGCCTTCATATCCAACAACACCTCTGTGGGGACATCAGAACATCATTAAAGCTTTAAACTCGGTGGAAGACACCAACGAATAAACCCAGACTGTAAACCTTTGTGATTTGTGGTTCAGCACTGTAAAGAATGTTAAACACCTAGTTTAGTAACACCTTTACTACAAACTGTAAACGTCATTTGTTACTTAACAAATGTCCAAAACCCAACTTTGACGAGGACTGCAAACGTGTATCAGACTGTTGGGTGTTAATTAAATTAAAAAAAAACCCACACAATTTCAAGCGTTGAGAAGAATTCAGCTGCTGGTGTTACCAAGTTCAGATAAGCGCAAAGGCAGGCTGCGCTGACCGGCAGTAACTGAAAACACACACGCAACCAGAAGCGTGTTGCAAAGTCGTTTTGATAAAAGTAACCCTCGATAAAAAAATTAAAAAAAAGATACTCAAAACGCATGTTTCCTGGGTTGGAAGTTTCTTACAGGAGGGCGTCCGCATGGCACGCGTTCTTCGCCGTCAACCCCACGGACGCTTGACGTCATTGAAAAAGTTCCAAAGAGACACTCACCTTCTTTAGTTTGCAACGTGATGAATATACCGTTAATGAGCACATATGAAAATAACAAGGGTCTAACTCCATTAAGGAAATCCATTTGGTGGCTGGTTCTTCCTCTCTCTCCCTCTGGGCCTGGCTGCGACTCTGAGAGGTGAGCGCGTCTCTGGGCGGCTCATTCACAAACGCCTCGGTGCGTCACCGGCTCCGCCTGCTGGAATGTGTGTGTGTGTGTGTGTGTGTGTGTTCACGGGCGGGCGTGGGTGGAGGGAGGGGAGCAAGAGAAACTATTGCTACCTTCAGGAACCGTCTGAAATGTCACTTCGTTAAAACACATGAACTGGGCCGCCTGAGCAGCCAGAGGCAGGCTGCTGCACGTCCACTTCAGCAGTAAGTTAGAACATCCACCTCTGGCTATATTTAGTATTAGTCAGCAGGAAACACAAGTGAGTCACCTATGAGGACAGGAAGGGCACATTTTGTTGGCCAGCTGATTAAAACGTTGCACGCACAGTACATGTTGCTAATTGCTGCTGGACCTTTGTTTCGCAACACACTCGCACAAGCCAGACCGTGTTGTTTTACTTAACTCATGCCTGAGCTTTCGAAAAGTATGTCCCTCCACAGAAACATTGCATACTTACAGGAAATGTTGCATCAAAGGCAGATTTCGATCAATGATTAGATTACTAAATAAAGGGACACATGAATATCTGTGAATCCCAAACATAGAAATATCATAGCTGTTGTGGCAGACTAGTTGTCTCATGAAATCTGATCACCAACCATTTTGAAAATTGATTGCAGTTTAAAATGTTGGTGGGGGGGGGGGGAGATGGCAATAGTCACAGAAGAAGAAAACTAAGCTTGCATGGATCTAATGTCCGCGAATCTGTTTTGTTTGATAACTTCCATGTTGCTGAGCAGGGTGTTTCCAGAGAAAAAGAGTTTACTATTCAATGAAACATTTTAAAAATTGTGTTTCTGTAGTTTACATCACTGGCCAAGGAAACCACATTATTAGTAACAAGTTTTTATTTTGAGGTTATGCCAGTTGGCAAACACTATTTAGGTTCTTTATTGCAACCTTCTGACATGAACGCATTACTACCAAGCACGGGCAAAAACAAGGGAACATACTTTTTATTAAGTGTAATGATGGTAACAATATTAATCACTGCAGCGTGGATGAACTACAGCTCTGCCTGGATCTCTCCAGAGGTTTACGGGTCATTACTCAACCACAGGAACGACCAATTAAGAGTCTAAAGTAGGGTTAGGAGTAGTAGGAGCTGAAATAAATGCTGCAGCCGCTCGAGATCCCAGTATACTTCCAACCAGTAACTTCTGTTGATATGGCACCCTCATTGGTTAGAAGTGATGATCATGTCTGCGCTATCTTGTTAGCATAAATACAAATCACCCTTTAAAGACAAAATGAAAATTGCAATGACTCAGGTAGAGTGGCCATCTAGGAATCAGAGGGTCACTGGTTCTATCCCCACCTCCAGTGGAGACTGTGTTAGTGTCCTTGAGCAACACACTGAACCTGTAACTACTCCTGATGCACTAATACCCCGTCATTAGTGTATCATCACGTGATGTGTGAATGTGCCAGTGAATAAGGCAACGTAAATGTAATGCATTTAGCAGGACTATTAGACCACTACTCATGTTTGACCCATCACCTCTGGTGTGCCACTGCCCTTGAATTAAAAATGATCTGCTTTACAGGAAACACATGAAGGCACCACTCTGCTCCTCACAGTTTTGCCTACCTGCTTGTCTAGCAGCCTGCAGGGCAAGACTATCATCTGCATGGACATATTAATTCAGAACTGTTTGCCCCACTGAATGGGAAAAGTAGCGGGTGCCGCTTTACTCGACATTGCTTTGTTCTGAGCATCGCAACATGCAGAGGTAGAATTCATGTGACAACCGCAGACAAATGTATTCATACCAGCATAATAGCAAGTCTGAATAAAAATTCAGTTCAACAGCTGGTCTCCTGATAGCCCGTCATAATTTATGGGAAATATCCCAAAAATGTTGCACCCCGCCAACCCTGCAGATAGACAGTGGTCAAGTTATGAACAAAAAAAAGATTAATCTGGTTTTTCAGACCCGGGAGGGAATGTGGGAGTGGGAGTGGGGGTGTCCAGTGTGAATATGGGGAATTAGGAAAAGTCCTCAACCTAGCAACTGGTGCTGAGAGGAATTCAGTGTAAAGCTTTATCTGACTTACTTTCATTGTTTGTTGCCCAGTGTTGCTATAGCAAAATGTTGAGCGATGGCTATGGACACGATAACCCCTTCAGCTTTCCCCAACCTGCATCCTGAATGCAGCGCAGTGGTCAGAAGGCTGTACCTGCCCCCTTATTTATCCTGAACTATGTTTACCTTTGAACAATACAAAAGATAATTACAATACAGTGTGTCATTGATTGGACATGCCGACCCCTAACCCCTTTCAAAACACACACATGCACCATCATTCACACACCTGTGGCGCTGACTCTGCGGGAAAGGTGGAGTATTTCTCCTTTTCCTCCCACCCCACCTCCCCCACGTGCCCTCGGAGGGCTCCAGTTTCACAAAAGACCCTTCAGAACGCCAAGGCTCTACAAAGAGCTTTTCAAGCTCCCCACTCGCTCCCACCTCCACCACTGTCCTCACACTCCCCTCACGCCCTCTGTTCTCACACAATATTCTTGGTTATAAGCTGAAGTGTGTGTCTGTGTGTGCGTTGGAGGGATCTCATTTACGGGTTCAGGTAATGACAGGATGAGTGGGGTTGAGAAAGAGAACGAAAAAAGCCTTTGATATTGCCCCTTTTTCATGTTGTTCAGAAATGATAAGACATGTCTGAGGGGGACACGTGTATTAACTGACCCGGTAAGCCTGCTGAATATGCATTGCTCTTTGCTATATAGCACTAAAAGCTAATGCTTGGTGTAAACTGAGAACTAAAGTGGATATGTGGTGTGCATGTGATTGAGGGCTAGGGGAGCACGGTTGGGGTGGAGGTGGGGTGGGGGTACATGCACAGGTGTAAGACAAGAACAGCAGCAGTGATGGATGGACAAACAGCAGGGCCATTGTTTACACACACACGCGCGCACACACGCACACACACAAACACAGTGCAACAAGTGTTGTATAGGCCTGCGCTCTCATCCATTCATGCATGAGAAATTAGCTGCGTGGACCTTGTCGCATTTACCGCAATCTGCTAAGGAATTAAGAAGCAGTTTGGAGCCACATTAGGACTGTTTGTGTGGAGGAACTGTAAATGATCTGCCAGCCCTGATGAAAAGACACCCAGTTGCATCAGTTGAGCAGCTCTCACCCTCAACTGCCTGAAATCAAACTGTGCTGGAAGTGCTCCTCACATATGGCAGCTGAATTTTAATCATCATGTACAGGTATATGTACATCTGTGAGCTGTATATATTAAACATACACATTCTCATGAACAGATACAGCCTTAAGCAAAAGGGCATTCCTGAGGAAAATTTACAAATCTGCCCCAAATTAAAGGAGTAAAAGAAGGACACTGAGCAAAAACCGCCGCCCGTGCCAGTGTGAGAAAAAAAAGTTTAATGAAGTTTAATGAATTAGCCACAAAGTGCACTGGTTCTTCTTCTTCAACACCAAGCTCTAAATTTTGTATCATCTTGGTAATATTTATTTTTTCTTAGAATACTACAGAGGCAGAGACTTCTGTTGACTTACAGGGCAAACTCCACAAATGCTGTGCCCTTCATTCCCCTATAGATAATCACAAGAGGCAGAGTGGTGACCACCAGTATGTGCTTCCAAGTATGCAATGTCAGTAGTTTCTATGGCTGATGAAAATGTTGGCATTGAATCTAAATGAAATTCAAATCAAATTAATTTTATTTATATTTGTGCCAAATCACAAGACAGAGGTTATCTCATGGCACTTTACAAGAAGAGCAGGTTGAGAGTGTACTCTTTCATTTACAGTGACCCAAGAAATCCCCCAGGAGCAAAACACTTGATGACGGCAGCAAGGAGAAACTCCCCTTTAACAGGCAGAAACCTTGAACAGAGCCTAGCTCGAGGTGGGCAGCCATCTGCCTTGACAGAGAGAGAGAGAGAGAGAGAGAGATGGGAAGAGTGTCACATGATTGTCTTGTCTTCTTATTGAGTC
>CAAKHG010015198.1:0-10187 GCA_901007715.1 Dactylopterus volitans | reverse complement strand
CATTCTCTTTTGTCCTAACCTCCTCCCACACATTCTATCCTCTCTTCTCTCCTCATTTTCTCCTCTGTTCTGGCTCTCCCTGTGCTGCATCTGTAGGCAGGGCTATAAAAAGGATGAGATATGCAGGGAGGCAGAGTTCTCCATGATCCTTCTGCATCCACTCTGCTTGTTTGTACATTTTTCACTAATTTTAAAATGTTTTGATTCTTAAACTAACTTGCCGTCTACTTCTTAACCTACAGCTGCTTACCCTTTCACCTTTTTATCCGTTGTCCTTTCTCTCTCCTTTGCCTTTAAATAGTTCTCCTCCACTGTCCTCAACACAAACCTATTTTCTTGCCCGCCATTTTTACCCCTCTCTTTTGCTCTGCTCCACAGGCCATCACATATTTAACCACTGACATGTTACCAAGGCAGCTACACAGCACGATAGGAAACAGCAGCTTAACAAACACCACATCTGAGTTCACTTTACTGTCTGCCTTGTCTTTTTTTTTTCAAATGTGGCCAAGAAATTCTGTTCCAGTCTGACATGGTCCGCTGATGGCAATAAAAGCGTACTATATATACTGTATATAGTACTGAGAGACTAATGATTTTCTCAATCAACATAATGCTGTTGTCTGCATGTGATGATGCTGTAGGGTTTCTGGCTTGTTGATGCCAGTCTTACCCCCTTTCGACCAAAGTGGTTCCAGTGGTAGCTCAGCGCCAGTGCCTTTTCTAGCAGCAGTTCTTTCAAAGAACTGGTTCTTCACAAGCAAAGCGGGTTGCAGAGAACACAGATGCAAAGTACTCGGCTGCACAGATTCCTTTCTCATAGCACTCTCAGCATGTGGCACCTCCATGTAGCACCTGGGTGCATCCCTGCCTCAAGTGGTTTATCTGCAATCAGAGATACTCAGCTGATGTAGGTGAAGACACTTGAGGTACTACTTCCCTAGTCTACATACACAGTAGAAATTGACTCGACACCCAGATCATACCCATACCAGACAGTAGTAAGGTCTGTTAAATGTGGTCTCCAACATTAACTTTATCTGCATCAAATGGCCAATGTCATCAGCTTTCCTCCAGAGGGGAGCAATGGAAGCTGACACATATTCCCGCCCTTGTTGCTTGAGTAGAGTAGAAGATGAATGCCCAGAGTAGAGTAAAAAATGTCAGCTAGCTGACATTACTTTGATGTCACTTTGATAGTTTGAGCTCATACAGCACTGTTGTGACATGAAAGCAGCCTAGACTATATAGAAATAAAACCTACGAAACATCCAACCTATTAATCAAGCGGTTAATTGGTAGACTGCACAATGCAGACATTACTGAAAGAGAATAGCTGGCCTCATACACCTTCAGAAGCACCTTGTAAATCTTCTGATTTCTCAATAATGCATACTTGCATTAAGTCAGACATCTTTAGTAAGTTCTTATGGGGCACGCAGCAACAAGCCAGAATCCTAAACAACCAGTTTTCTGTGAGTCATCACAGAAACCCATGTTAACTATTTTCTTTCAATCGTGGTGTCCCCTGCATTGGTTCTCACCTTTTTGATTGAGATAAACCTCATAAATGCTAATACAGATGGTCCCTTTTATTTTTTCATAAAATTTTGGTTTTTATTGGTGTGGCGTGTGTTTTTTTTTTTGCTCTTGCTTACAATTTCACAATAAATGTAACATTTTTGTCCTTTTTAGAGTGTGTGTGTGTCTGTGTGTGTGGTATTGCCAGATTCTTGCTGATACACAGCTCTGTTAACCTGTGCAGAGGTCAGACGAGTAAATTTTCTCTGCTGCATTTGAAGTATTTTCCTGGCTAAACGGTGTCGTTTCAATTCATATGTGGATAACTAATGAAGCTTGATTCTGTATGTGATGATGCAGGTTCAACATCACATACACCAACCAGGCCAAATCAGCATGTGCTGTCTGCTTATCATTGCTCATTATTTTTTCTCATGGTGTCTTGCAGTCAGCCAAAGTTTTTCCTCTGAAAGCACTTTCTATATATGTTACAGAGACATAACTGATGACAACTTTATCATGGCCACATGCCCATCTCTCCCTTTACCAGAAATGAGTCGCCAGACTGCCACCGCGCTGCCCACAGGAACCTCCAAGTGCCCCCCATCCCAGCGCGTGCCCACTCTGTCAGGCACCACTGCATCCAACAGTGACCTGGCCAGCCTGTTCGAGTGCCCTGTATGCTTCGACTATGTCCTCCCCCCCATCCTGCAGTGCCAGTCTGGACATCTGGTATGTACAGTTTTGCTCGGAAAGTGACCAAAGCCGCTTCTACTTGGTCCACCTCATGCCAAGTTCACACTACACAATTTTGAGGCCTATTTTTCAAGCTTCGGCTTTTGTTGACGAGATCAAAATTTGTCAACCTGGCATCCGATTAGCTGTCAGCAATCACTGTGTAAAATCTTCGCTCCTTGAGAAGCTCTCCAGTGTCCTGATATCTTGCCAATTAGTTTTTTGGAATGATTGGACAAAAAAAACTAAAGTCATGAGAGCACTGGACATGACATGGGGGGAACCAAAGGGCAGGGCCCATCTTTAGGAACTGCAAAAAACTAAACTTTACAATAGCAAGTGCAACTTAGATCTATTTGTTTTTTTGTACATAGAGGATATCAGCCGTTGATATGTTCCCTCTTTTTTGGTGAAACACTGTAAAACAATGCACAAATCTAGACTGCTTGATTTTTGATTTCTGAAATAACGTGATTTTTCTGTGGCTTGATGTTCCTTGCTTCCCTGTATCATTTCTATAACGCATATTTGTGAGAAAATGTAGTTTGGAGAGCAGAGGCGTTTGTCAGAGACTCTTCCTCTTGAGTGATCGTATCGTGAGTGACGGCCATCGCCGCTCAGACATATCATGCACGAACCGCTGCAAGACACCCTACTCGACAGCAAATTGTGTAGTGTAAACACCACAGCCAACAGACAATTGGCAATGTCTTGTTGTGTGAACTTGCCATTATGTCAATTTGAGTGTCCTGTATACACACTATTAAAAGCAGATTCGACATTTGTATGGTTGAGACACAAAAATTAAGGTAAGGACATATTTAACCCGTTTAACGGTGAGACCATTCATGCCTTTTCCTTCTTCTTCTTTTTTCTTTTTTTTTTGGATCGCTCCAATTTTTTTCAGCATTCCTTTAAGAGCTTATTGCAGGTTGGAGACACCAGTGAATCAATGTCAGTGATGTAGGAACTAGGCTTTCCTAAAAATACACTTATGTATATAAATATACACTCATCGATCACAATATTAGGTATTAGGCACCTCTATTGCCTTGAGAACTGCTTCAATCTTTATGCCAGAAATCCAGCAGGGTCTGGAAACATTCAGCAGAGATTCTGGTCCATATTGAAATGATAGCATCATGCTGTTGGTGCAGATTGGTCAGCTGCACATCCATGATGTCAGTCTCCCAGTCCACCACATCCCAAAAGTGCTCTGTTGGATTGTGATCTGCTGACTGTGGAGGCCATCGCAGTATAGTGTAGCATGTTCAGGAAACCAGTTTGAGATTATTTGAGCTTTGTGACATGGTGCATTATCCTGCTGGACGTAGCCATGAGGAGATGTGGGTGCACTGTGGCCATAGAGAGATGGGCATGGTCGACAGCAATACTCAGGTAGACTGTGGCATTTAAAAAAAAATGCTAAATAGCTACTAAGGAACCTGAAAGTATGCCAAGAAAATATCACCCACGTCGTTTCGCCACCAGCAGCAGTCTGAGCCGTTGATACAGCAGGATGGATTTATGCTTTAATGTTGTTTACGCCTAATTCTGACCTGACCATCTGGATGTCGAAGCAGAAATCAAGACAAGGCAATGTTTTTCCAGTCTGTCGTTCAATTTTGGTGAGCCTGTGTGAATTGTCAGCTAAGAACAGGAAACTGACAACCTGCACAAACACAATAATTTAACATGATGGCAATACAGTAGAAAACATCCGTAGTATGACCAAACTCACTAAACCCCATCTGCTGGCATTGATTTGAAGCTGAGCCAAGGAGACATCTCCGTCTTGTGATATGCAAAAGTGTCACTTTTCATCTACATTTGGGGCTTAACATATTGCAAAAGTTCCTGGTTAACTTTTTTGAAAGGTTAAATATGATAAATAATTTGCACAATGCACTTATAGCAATTCAATTCAGCAAGCATATGTATTTTCCGCAGGATTTTCCACTGTTTCCCGTTATTTCGACTGGCGCCAACCGCTCCACATTCTTGATCCATCCTCCACAACTCTTCAGATCTCTGAGACAGCAGTTCAGAAGCTATGCATATTGTCTAAGTAATTCAGCTCACTTGCTGATTTTATCATTTTTCCTTTTTTTTTTTTTTGTTTTTTTTTTGCCTCCACAATGGATAATGAGGCTATGTGGTCACACGATTTCATTTTTGTCCGTTTGTCTCGACCTTTTTTTCTGCAGCCTCCTGAGTTTATGCAGTTTCAGATTCCTTTTTTCAGCTTGTAGAGTAATCTATGGTTGAAGTCCTCTGACTCCGGACTGCGATCGCCATTGATATTGTTTTACTGATGGGGTCACGTAACCTTTGATCAAGTGTCTGCCAACTTATTTTAATAATCAAATCTCCAGTATGCAGTTCCTGTGTAAGCTTTCTGTTTTGCTCACCCTTTTCTATGCAGTTCAACATGGCTTCCATCAAAAATAAACTGCGTATTCTACAAAAAGCAGACAGCCACTTCCGTGCCGCACTGTGTAAAACCTCTGGTAGACATACAATTATTGTATAGAAAGGCTGCGATCGGCCATCAGCCCACCTCAGCCGCTAACGCACTGCAGCTAACGCCAGTGGAAACACGGTGTTACTTCAAATCTCAATGCTTAAAATAACATTAATCCTGATACTGTACAAAACTCGTACAAGCACTTGTTTTTGCGACGTCTTTAACTTTTTTCTCTGCTCGCAAAACTTTTGCACTTTCTTATAAAGGCTTGCACTACTGTTGCAGGGCCAGTTGGGATGCAGAGGGCGTAACACTTTTAACTCCCTCCCACCTTCCACCCAGATGGGATCATCTAAGATCCCTTAAGAATGAGCAAAGCCCCCTGCAGTATTGTCCTTCAGAGCTAAAAGGATGGGGGAAAAAAAGACTTGAGTGCTGCAGCTATAGATTAGAAGGAGTCCCACAATCACCTAATTGATCAGTCGCCCAACAAAACAACAGGTGACCCATCAAAGTGACCTGAGCCATCACAACTCGGCGTCAGTTAAACAGTGTAACAAAGACTAGGTAAATGTGTGAAATGTAAATGAAAATTATATGCTCATTTTTAATTTTGACGCGAGCAACACACTTCAAAAAGAGTTGGGAAAGGTTCACGTTTACCACTGAATAATTTTCAAGGTGGAATGTTTTCCCGTTCGTGCTTGAGGTACAGCTTCTGAACAGCTCAGGGTCTCCCTCGTCGACCTGAATATTTGGTGCATTATGAAACATTTTTCAGTGGGTGACAAGACTGTTCCGCTATGGAGCCATGCCGTCGCAATATGAGCAGAATGTGCTTTTGCTTTGTCTTACTGAAAAAAAGCAAGACCTTTCCTGCAAAAGCTGGTGTCTACATTAATGGCTGCTCAAGAAAACCTGTATCCAGCATTACTGATGCCTTCACAAATGTGCACAAATGCAACCCGGCCACAGATGATGTTTGATTACCAGCTGTTTGGGCCCTCTCCTCTTTAACCAGGAGGACACACTATCCATGATATCCAAACAGAATATCTTGACTTATCAGACCTTGGGACAGTTTTCCACTTCAACTCAGTCCATCTCAAATGAGCTCGGACCCATAGAAGACGGCGGCGCTTCTTCATCTGGTTTGCGTACAGTTTCCTCTTTCTTTTCATTTAGGTTTCGACCCGATTTTGTGGGTGCAACAACGAACTGGCCATGGTTTTTGGAGATGCTCCTGAGCCTGTGCAGTGCAGCCTAGTACCAGTACTGGTTTTCAGTCTCATCCCTCTGGTGCAGAGATCTTCTCAGCTTCTCTGAATCTCTGATATGTACAGTAGACAATGGAATCCTCAGATTTCCTGTAATTTTACATTAGCAGCACAGTCTTCCACAGAGTGGTAAGCCCATTGCCATCTCTGCTTAAAAACACCCTGATGCTCTTTTTATACCCAATCATGTTAGTAACTTGTTTCCCTAATAAATTGTGAGATGTTTCACCAGTAGTTTTCTTTTAGCATTTCACAACTTTAACCATCTTTTGTCCTTTCTGCCACTGTCCCGACTTATTTTGAAGCGGTTGTTGGCATCAAATTCAAAACGGCTTGTATTTTTCCAGAGGACAAAGCATTTTGTCAGTTTCGTCATTCAATATGTTGCATTTGTGCCATTTAATTAAATCAATGATTTGCAAATCATCACACTTCATTTTTCTTAACAGTTGTTTTTGGAAGCGGTTAGGTGAGGGGAAGGGGAGGGCTTTTCACCAGCGAAAACCAGGAACACAGCTTTGACTATGAGCTTGTGGCATAAACTAACAGGTTCTTTCAGGCCACTCTGGACATCAGCGGAAAGTGCTTGGCTCCATTAAATTACCACCAGAGAAGGAGGCCTCCCTTCCCCTGAGTAACAGGCTCCGGGATTGCCATCTTTTTCTTCTTTAACTGTGCTCTGAAGGCCTTTGCACACCGGGGCAATAAGGACACGAAAATGCAACATATTGCACAAAAAAAGTATTCATACTAGCAGTGATGTGAATGTCACAGTTTATAGGCGCCGACTTGATAATTGAATGTCATCCAGTGTTCATCTTATCGTCCTCGCACAAAGAGATCTCAGGTTCAGCTTTAGTATTTTACAAGGCAGACAAAGAGGACAGACCAGAGTTCTGCTGCCTTATACAGGAGCTAAAGCTCCACCGCGGCCAGTTTTGAATGAAGGACATTTTGAGGCTTTTCTGGGGATGTGAGCACCACATCTAAGAAGGTAGAGGGCCAAACACCGGCCTCCATAGTCCCAGAATATCATCTGGCAGCCCGCTTGAGGTATGTTGTTGCAAAAGTTTGAACAGGTCCACCGCTGACCCCAGGAGTTGTCGCGTGATGTCCATTCCACACAACGCAATTGGCTGGTGTATTCAGTCGTGTGTGTGAAAGCGTAGCGAAATCGACCTCTGGCGCTGCTTTCTCACCCGCTCAAGATGGAAGAAAAACAGCTCCAAAAGCTCCGACTTGCGATTTAATCGCACAACAAAACTCTTAACCTCCCCCCTCCAGTGTGTAAAGGCATCAAAGAGGAGCTGCCACGTAACAACGCGTCACCCATTGACATGGATCTCATCTTCTAAATGGGCAGATAAGGGTGACTTAATGCTACTGGATAAAAAGAGAAAGCTTTGCAGACAGCGCAGGTTACCTCATTATCATATCACCCAACCCTACTAAAACACTGTAAAATTCTATTATGATTATCTCAGCTGTAATTGTGGCAAAGTGTGTGTGTGTGGGCTGGTGTGTAACTACACAATTGCCATATCTAGTGAATCTTGCGTGGGACTGAGCGGTGCCGCCCCGGCTCATGTTAGATGGAGCAGTTGGTAGCTACAATATGGCCACTGTCCACCCATGGCTGCAGCCTCACCTGGGCCACATCTTCAACTCCAGTTCAGCCCGGACGGGCGGCGCGACGGCGGCGGCGGTCACAGCTGGTGGCTGTAAACTGACGAGGCTCTGCCTTTTATGCTAATGCTAATAAGCATTCGGGTGTGTTGGAGCAGGGGGGGCCGTCTAGGAGGCGGGGGGTCGCTCCCGAGGACCCGGCACCGCCGGCTTTGGGGAACCGCCGTCTTGATTTGTCCCGCATGTCCCCTCCCCAGGTATGTTCCAACTGCCGGCCCAAACTCACCTGCTGCCCCACCTGCCGAGGGCCGCTGGGGTCCATCCGGAACCTGGCCATGGAGAAGGTGGCCAACTCGGTCCTCTTCCCCTGCAAGTACGCCTCATCGGGCTGCGAAGTCACCCTGCCTCACACCGACAAGACGGAGCATGAAGAGCTGTGCGAGTTTCGGCCGTACTCCTGCCCCTGCCCGGGCGCCTCCTGCAAGTGGCAGGGCTCCCTGGACGCCGTCATGCCTCATTTGATGCACCAGCACAAGTCCATCACCACGCTGCAGGTCAGATTTCCACCTCTCGCTCGCTCTCTCTCTCTCTCTCTCTCTCCAACTGCGTTCAACTGATGTGCCTTTGTTGTTCTTGTATGCGGCTGACAGCGAGCATCCGCTTTAAAGCAATGCAAGAATGACGGGAGAGAAACGCGTCTTATCAGCGCCCCCGCATGCTCTGTAAGAGTGTTTGTACTCAGCCGAGAGGACTGAAGATATCAGAAGAGTAAGGGAGTCATTGACGACGGCCGTTTCCTAACACTCGGCTGCTGGAAACGTGACGACGGCACCAAAGCACAAAAGTCCACTGGAAACGCCGCGTCATTCATTTGGGCCGAACGAGCGAACAAGTTGATGATGCTTTGCGTCGTGTGTGTTAAAGTGGCAGCGTCCCCCAGACGCATTTAAAGGAGGTGATGTCGTCATAGTAACAGCCACAGCCTCATTCTTCCATTACAATTTAAAAGTGTGCTGCAGCTTTCGCATATTGCCATTGACGTCTCAAGCGAACTTTCAGATGCCACCGACTAGAGAGAAAATAAGAATGGTGTTATTTTTATTTTATTAGTAATAACTTTACTCAAATTTTACTTTGCAGTAGTTCACCAAATGTTTATATCCTAGCGCAAACCCACTGAAATGTGACGATAACATTGACTTCCCCGGCGAGCCGCTTCAGTCAGCTCCCCCGTGGCCTCGTGGGAAACTTGACTCTCAGCTTGTGTCAATGTCGCTCGCCCAGATCGGCCCTCAGACCGCCGGACGGACTCGGCCTCACGTGAAAAATTGTAAAATGACACGGTGAATAGAATTCCTGACGCGCGTCATCACTGTTGTTGTTGCCATGGTAGCAGTGAGGCACAGCCTGACGGAGCTGCCAAAACGCGAGGCGTCACGGCGTGCTTGGGAGATCTCTCCGAGGTTGGGTTTGTGTCTGACATCCGGCTGTTGTGGCCTGTGCGTCCGCAGGGCGAGGACATCGTGTTCCTGGCCACGGACATCAACCTGCCGGGCGCGGTGGACTGGGTAATGATGCAGTCCTGCTTCGGCTTCCACTTCATGCTGGTGCTGGAGAAGCAGGAGAAGTACGACGGCCACCAGCAGTTCTTTGCCATCGTGCAGCTCATTGGGACTCGCAAGCAGGCCGAGAACTTCGCCTACCGGCTGGAGCTGAACGGGCACCGGCGCCGCCTGACCTGGGAGGCCACGCCGCGCTCCATCCACGAGGGCATCGCCACCGCCATCATGAACAGCGACTGCCTGGTGTTTGACACATCCATCGCACAGCTGTTCGCCGAGAACGGCAACCTGGGCATCAACGTCACCATCTCCATGTGCTAAGAACTTTAACCGGAAGAGAATCAAGAAGTTGCAGATTGTTTCTGGGGGCATTTTTTTAGGGGTCCGATGAGGTGACCTCGCGCCGCCCTCGCTCTGCCTCACCGCCGGAGACGGACGTGACGCGAAAGGGGACTGTCTGATAGGGCAGCCATGGAGGCCCAGGGGGTGGGATGGATGGATGGATGGATGGATGAATGAATGAATGAATGAATGAATGGATGGATGAGTGTGTGGAGGAATGAGTGATCACGAGGACACAGCCTTATAAACACACACACATCCAAACGTCTATGTGAGGCAGGCGCGCACACACACGCCGCCCGTCTCTCTCTCTCTCTCCCTCTCGGTCATAAACACAGACATAAACTGAAAAGACGTTGGGTCAAACTCTCACCTCTTTGTCCCTCTGCCTCTCCGGGTGACGCCTCCCCACCACCACCACCACCATCGCCGCCTCCCTCCAGCGCCCCCACCCCCCCCCTCCTCGAAACCTCCTCGCATTTCAGACGCCGCAGCGCTCGCGCCTTCGCACCATCAGGCCCAGGCTTCATTTCACCACGGACTCCCGTGTCGGCGCTAGGCAGTCAGCCAGCTTCCTAGCCTCCTTTTTTTTTTTTTGTTGTTGTTGTTTTGTTTTTTGTTTGTCGTGGACCTCCCGCTCCCGTCACGCCGCCCGGA
>CAAKHG010015197.1:0-13658 GCA_901007715.1 Dactylopterus volitans | reverse complement strand
GTTTCAACTAACGGCTGTAATGAATGCGGCATCATCCACAGTAAACGTGTGCGTGTGTATGCATGCGTGTGCGTGTATGTGTGTGTGTGTGTGTGTGTCTGTGTCTGTGTCTGTGTGTGTGTGTGTGTGTGTGAGTGTGTAGTTTATCACAGCAAAATGTGTTCTTATGCAGTGGTTTCAAGAGCATTAGAGCAAGCGCCAGTGGACCACACTTACAATGCCAAATGTGTTTATTTCTGTACATATCTGCCACAGAAGTGTCTTGTATTTAACACTATTATTTAAGCTTATTTAACCTAAAGTTGTTTATTTTATTAAAGGTATTTGTTGTTTTTTTTCTGCACTAAGGAGAGATAAAGCTCTGTGTATGTTGTAAAGTGTGTAGCTTGCCAGGGCAAAAAAAAAAACAAACAAACAAACTATATATTTAAATATATAAATGATGATTTTGGAGATTCCAACATTTGGATGCTGCTAGATTACAACTTGCTGGTTTGTATGCTTTTAAACATGTCTCTCTGTAAACTGTCTCATCCCTAGTGGGACACTGGTTGCTTTTTTGTTTTTGTTCAATTTTTGTTCGTTTTTTAAATAAATGTAGTTGTAAAAATATGTTCTATCTGTGCCTTATGCATGATTTTCTCACCACACGCTTTAACCAAAGGCAGTCATCTGAATTTTTAATTACTTATGGAGATGCTAACAAGCTGGCGCTGGTCCGTCTTGTCTTGTAAGACCGCTTTGTTCCTCAAGAGGCGATGTTTAGCCACTGGAGTGTGAAGGAGCAGCAGCTCTACTTACACGTCTCCGGAGGTCTTCACCCTCAGATCAGCCTCAGGTTTGTGGCGGAAGCTTTACAAATGGAGGGCAGAGCAGTAACAACAGTGCAACAATATCTCACTAAAGCTTTGAGCATTACAATATAATATGTGATACTGTGTACAGGCTATTAGTCAGCAGAAATAATTGCCAGCGCTCCTCAAGAGCTCCCCGTCTTATGCATCACAACTGCTGGATATTTTCTGGCAATGTGTTGCCAGAATCAGGAATACAGAATATTACGTGCAAGCTCATCAGAGTCATTATAAATGACCTTGCTAAGGATGATCACCCCAGCATTGCTACAACATTACTTAGTGGTGATAAAGATCTGTCGACGCTATTCAATCTTACAGTAACAAGTTGGATTTGGAGGTTAATATCATATGCATGTTTGTATGCTAAATATGAAGCTGAAGCCAGCGGCCGGTTAGCTTAGTACAAAGTCTGGGAGTAATATTGTAGTAACACTGCGATGATCATCCTTTGGAAAGGTAATACTGCACCTGTGATGCCACTAATTTGAATAATCTACACTATATTAAAGGGAAACGTAACCACTTTTCAAGTGTTTGCCCAATAAGTCTTGATGAAGCTTCCAATTTTTCAGCATGTGCAGACAAATGGCTGTAAATTCCTTTACTCTGCTGACACCGGTGACATCGCTGGTCTTCAGATCTACAGGCTAATTGACCTTGGACCTCTAGTCTCCTTGGCTGGGTAGACCGGAGCTGTGTTGTCATGCAAAAACCTAAACTGCTACACAGCTGGAAATTTTGTCCAAAGCTGGGTTTTGAAGGATTTGGGGCCATTAATGTTAGACGCTCGTATACATATTGCATCCTGGTACATGTGGACACTGGCGGCGCAGCCCCGCAGCACGACCAGAGCACAAGAACTCTACTCTCTCAGTTCAGTGTTGGGCTGAGTTTACCATTTAGCAAGAGAATGTACAAAGCAACTAAAATGAGTCTATTTTCACCAAGAGACACATACATGTCTTTAATGAAGGTAGTTATGGATCTTAGTGTTGGGTTGCCTGCTCCCCATTGGCCACTGATGGGCTGAAAATGTTCTCCATGCTTAGACAAGAGTGCTTTTGAAGAGCTCCCAGAGGAGAAAGAATGATAACCAGCTTTTCTCTTAACCTTTTTCATCCTTTATTACAAATAGAAACCTGAGATTATGATGTATTTTAGACTTGACTCCCTGTGAGTTGCATCAAATGAATGACAGATGTTGCTCTCACCGCAGACTCGGCAAAGGAATAATTAATCACAAGCCTTTTTGGGTGTGTGCTGAAAAAAAAAAATTACATTTGTTTGTAACTTTGTGTTCAAACCTGGCTGCCATAATGTGGCCCAATCTATTCTGTCCTCTAGGGTCTGGTGGGGATGCAGCTGTTGTGTTGACGGAAAAGCTAGTCTGTGCCATGTCTTTGGTGCTTCTATTTTTTTTTTTTTAAATTAGGTTCACCTGTTTGGGAGTTTGCAACCCTCCCTGAATCATTTTTACCTGCAAGGTGTGTGAGATTATGGGCGAAATTGAATCGGAGGAGGCTTCATCCGAGTTTGACCAGCCCACAAATGAACCTGCTGCTTATATTACCAGGCCTCCTGTTCTCACTCTCCTGGGAGTCTCTTGATCTCTGTCTGACCTCCCCATCCGGCCAGCCCACACCAGAGCTGCTGGTAAAGATGCCTGGATGCAGGGCGCGCGCGCGCGTGTGTGTGTGTGTGTGTATACATACGTGCGTGTATGCATGCGTGCGTGCGTGCGTGAATGTGTGTGCGTGCATGTGTGAGCTCTGGGTTTGGCCAGGAGCAGCATGCAGGGAGATGAGGTGGTTAATCTACATGTGCCTGGACACTGCCAGGACAGCAGATGGAAGCTCACACTCGCACAAGACGCATGTGTTGCCAGTGTTGTTTCAGACGGAGGAGCATTCCAGGCAGTGTTGTGGAAGGTAAGATCAGGAGTTCGACCAGCAACTGAAGACGGGTGCCAAATGACTTGGCATCGGGGACAAATGAAGATGCACTCATGGTCAAGAAAAAGAAGATGCAGCAAAAAAAAGAAAAAAGAAAAAATATGGATTCAATCCAATAACATGCAGGAATTTTATTAGACTTGCAAAACATGCTGACAAGCAGCAAAATCACAGGCAATCCAATAGGTTAAAAATGTCCTCTAACCAGATGGTGAGAGCTCACAGTCACGCACACTCTATTGATTTCTAATATTTGACTGTGTCAGCAGTTAAAGGAGTAAATCCTGGCATTCCTCCTCCACTCAGGAGAGACGGCCGTCCACCGATACTCAAAATTGGTCACTCATCACACATAATAGCATGTGACGGTGACACAGTTGTCCCGCTTCCACAGTCCCACAGCAGATGCTGCCCTGTTGTGAGTGCCAACCTAGTCAGGATCATGTTACCCAGAATAGGGTTCAATGTACCCACGGCACAGCTGGTGCGGCAGCCCAGACGGAGGAAGAATCTATTGACTGGGTGTTGATTAGCCTCTAGTTATTGCCTGTACTATATCAAATATCAGCATCCCAAAGAACAAGATTGGGTTTCTGCTTGGTTATTGAAAATATCAACTCCTGGATTGTAGAGAAAAATGAGTAAACAGCAAACAAGTCAATCATGTATTATTAAGAATGGCTGTTGCATTTAATCCTTAGCTCACTTTCTAAAGACTTTATTTTCCAGTTGTTCCAATATGGTTGAGTATGGCCACTATTCAGGCTTTGAATGCTGAGCAAAGTGAAACGACTGGGCTTGCCTTTGGTCCTGCCAAACAGTTACAAAACCTCAGTTGTGGCGTGTGCCCGGGAGGTGTAACGGTGGGATTAGCTCTCAAACCTGGACCGCTTATCTGTGCAGCTCGTCACTCCTCTGCAGGCGCCTTGAAATTCCCTCTCGCTCACCGGGGAGCTGCATCTCACATGAAGGAAGGAGAGGAGAGGAGAGGAGAAGAGAGGAAGAAGAGGAGGTGAATGATGGGGGAGGAAGACCCTCCAAATGAGCAGGCAGTCACCTGTCTCCCCCCAACTACCTCCCAGGTCCCGGTGGTCCGTCACAATCTGTCAAATCACAGGTGACCATCCTTTTAGCTAAATCTAATGAAGGGCAACATCTTCCACGTTTGGCCTCAGCACACATCAGAAAGTGAAAAAAAAAAAAAATAATAATAATAATAAAAAGAAACACAAAGGTAGTGGGGCGAAACCAACGAAGCTCATTCCTGGAATAAAATTTTTAAAAAAAGGAAAAACCTCTTGTGTTGCAGGTGTGAGAATAAAAGCGAGGCTCATGTGTTGTTTCACTGCCAAATTAGATAAAGAGACAGGAACAAATAGATACGACAAGGCTGTGGAATTATCTTCATTTGCCAAGATGTCCTTCTCTGTTGTCCTTTTCAGCCTTGGAGCACCGAGCTCTGCTATCGATTCTCAATCGGCTGCTTCCAGTGCAAACAGCCCCGGCTGTGAGGAGGCGTTCAAGGCGGGTGAGTGGGCGGTGGGTGGTGATTAGCTGGTGGTCAGACCCAGTTTTCTAAGCTTGCTTTCCCTTGCTTTTTTTTTTTTTTTTTTTTTTTTTAATATATTGATTATGCAAAGTTGCACTAGTCTGGCCCAGCCTGTGTAGCTGTTTAGTGGGTTGTGTTGGAGGGTCATGGGAATATTGATGGCCAGAGGGTGAATGGATAGCGGTGCAATAGTGGGGGTGTATAGAAGTGAATAACAGCAACCCCCACTGACCCATCATCAGCCATAAAAGCTTAACTGGATCCACAATCAATCCTCTGTGTGAGAGCAGGAGACGCTGGAAGGTCAAACGCAAAGCGTGTTTGAGTGTTCCTGGGTGGCGGAGCGAGCCGAGGAGTGAAAGACGCCTCGGCCCACCACGTTCGCGTCAAAGTGCAAAGCAGGGTGCATTCCGTGTCCACGCGCAGCTAATCAGAATATCATCTGCAGGCATGCTCTGCTCAATAGCTGCCTCTTGTCTAATTTCATTTCCAGCTTTGGAATAATTTGTGCAAATCCTGAAAAAAAAATCTTTTGAAACTTGTGTGTGAAAATGTGTATGAGGCAATTCAGTTTGTGTCAGGCTCCCTGGCTCCATATTTATCTTTTTTAATTTGGGTTTTCTTGATAGTGACAGATGCAATGTACAACTGCTTAGCCTGAATATAACTGTGCCAACTATTGCACTCTCTCTGGAGAATGCCAATTTCCCAAACTAGAAAGGCTTTAATGGAGATGTGAAATTGAAACAGCGAGGTAATAGGGAGGTGTGCAGCAGGCTAAAATAAGTGCTCCAACCTGTACCCGTATTAACCAAGCTTTGTTAGTTCTCTTAAACATGATGAAGTTAAACATGATCGGGTAACTTAACAACTGATGGAAAATGTAATAAATGTCAATTCAGAATGATACAAGTATACAAAGGTCATCTGGTAGTTGCTGAAATATTGGAAGTGGCCATCCAACACTGGCAACCCCACATGCTGCTGGTGTGGCTGAAAATGATCTTTTTGTTTTTGTTTTTGTTTTTTCCAAATTGCTGTCAGTATTTACAAGATGCTATGAAATGTTCCTGGGTGAATATTTTGAATAGTTGTGTCTCGTGTCTCACCTTCACATTTCTGTGCATTTCTGTCTTCTCCTAATTCACTATGATCATGAGGATTAGCGCCTGCTGCTTTTCGTGCCAGATGGCCACTTTTATGTCCACGTCCTGGATGTCGACAAAAGTCATTCAAGTTCATCTACAATCCCCAGGAAAAGCACAAAAACAGAAGATTTTCGCTTGTGATTTTAATTATTCTGCTTCATGGCAGGACTTGAAGCAGTGAAGCAAACACTGAGTATTGGTATTTTCCTGAGTAGTTCATTAAATGGTTCAATAAGTACAAATTAATGTTCGCTTGTTCCTCACTGAATGACAGTTCAATTTATGCTGTGGGAACAAAAGCTGAGCGTCACACTTAAAATGATGAATCAGTTTGTCCTGGATTACTCAGCTGCTTTTACTGTTAAAATGACACATGATCACAGACATTTTGCATTATGTAATCATATTAACATCCCTCGTTCATGCTTTCTTTATAACTATATGTAGCCATTACATCTTATATTTCACATTTCATTTCATATTAAGTCACCAGCCTTGACAATTAGTTAAAACCAGGGCTGGAAAAATTCCCCGGCTCAACACACATGCACACACATGCCTGTGAACAAGTTGACCTATGACCTCAGCCATTACGTTGCATTGATTGCGCATGTGATCAATAATGTACGACGTAATAAAGCTAAAAGTATTTGCATGCAAGATCAAGATGAACGAGCTTTAATCTGGGAAACAAACTGCTCCAATCCTCAGACGTGCAGTTACGTGTTATTTACTCGTTTGTTTGTCTTTGTTCCCCGTTGTGACATAACACTTCGACAAGTGCTCAGAACGCTGCCTGTGTAATTTATGCGAGCAATAACCAAAGTGCAAAGCTCCGGTGATCCATATGTCAAAGACGAGCAAGTCAGCCTTCAGTCTGCCGCGTTCCCAAAGTGCCGCACACTCACATGTCTCCATCACCTTCACTAAACGTGCATTTAACATGCCTGCCACCTCCTTCATGCAGCTTTTGGATTCTCTTTCATGTGGTACTTTCTGTCTTGAGTATATTGCCGATCAACGCACAGAGTTTGTCGAGCATGTAATTAATATATGTCAAAAATATGTCACGTGTAATCAGCCAAATCAAAACGGCTTTTGTGATTGCCAGTTTTATGGTGAACAATCACTTTGATGATGCCTAAAAGATGCAGAAATAGACCCCTTTTGATATTTTGTGCATGTGAGACAGACCTTGTGTTTGCGGACTTAAAGCTTCTAAGATAACAAGATGCGGGGATCAGGAAAGAGCCGGATAAAAAGAGGCTGGAGACGGAGGAGACTTTCTTTGAATGCTCAGATTAATAACATCAGGTATCAATCTGCTACTCTTCCTCTGAAGTCTTCTGCAAAAACGCATCTAGCCTCTAAAGCTAAACCCCTCCACCGCCCGAAAAAAAAAACAACAAAAAAAAAAAACACACCCAACATTCCTTTCTTTTCTCTCCCAGCAGCACCTGCTTTCTTGCAGCTTGTGGTTACTGTAATTGTGCCCCTTCTAATCATCATCCTCTATCTGCACACCATGTGACAATGTCACTTTCCCCGGGGAGTGCGAGTCTTGTGGCAGCTTGTGCGCCTGCGAGCAGCTGGAGGAGCTCAAACCACAGCGACATCTGCAAGGAGTGAGGTCAGGTTTCCATCACACCACCCACAATGCAGCGCTGCATGTTGTTAGAGTCATGCAGGACCAGAGGCTCGGATACAACATGGCAGTTTGGCAAGGGACCAAAACTATATTACAAACACTATACCCGGTGAATTGTCATCTGGTTCTGACAGCAGTTACTTTGTTTGTTTGTTAGGGGTTTGGTTGCTTACCTCTGAGTTTGCATCTTCTATCCCTCTTTGATATGTTTCTTGTTGTTTGCTATTTGCTGAATGTTTGAAATGCTACACCCCAGGCTGACTGCCAGAAGTGTGTGTGCATGCGTGCACACGTGTGTGTGTGTGTGTGTGTGTGTGTGTGTGTGTGTGTGTGTGTGTGTGTGTGTGTGTCTGTGCATGCGTGCTGCTGTGTATGCTGTGTCTCCTGTTGTTTGCCATCAGCTGCCTCCCCGTCAGTCTCCCCCGTCGTATCGAACAGCAACAGCAAACACAGGCGGCGAACAAACGGCCAGGACATTTATGGCTTCGCTCACTTTAGACACATGGACACGTTTTAATGACGCAATTGCCTTCAATGGTTTCATTTTACATGCCGATGCAGCAACTTTCAAACACTTGGATGAGTTGTTATATAATAACTCCGATGAAAGAGTCAAACCAGTGTTCGTCATGTGAGCTCAGATGATTCTGTTCATGCATCCGTGCTGGTCTTGTGCTTTATTTCCTCCACTTGAGGTCCGACAGATGATGATAAAGCACTTTACATATCTAGGTCCAGTTGTTTTTGAGGTATAAAGCCTCAGTGGGGGAAAAATGTTTTAGTTAAATTGTAAGTTTTCCATCTATCAGAGATATCAATGTAAATAGACCCTGCTGCAAAGCGGCCACAATACTGTATGTGAAATATGACTTGGCTCTATGTTTGGACATAGAACCTGCACAACTAACACCCCGATACAACTGGACTGCAATGAAATAACACCATGCAGCTTTGGCTTTTTATGGCTGTCCTGGATTATTATCTGTAATAGGGCTTCCTGCTTTCCCACCACTGAAGCAGATTTTAAACACATGAGGTGGTAAAACGAATTCTCTTGAAATGAGCAAAGAGCGCAACTTAAAGCCAAGAACCAGAGAAAAGGTGCCGTCTCCTCCCATCACACTTCGCTCTAGTATCACTCCGCTTGCCAGGCGCTCTGGCACTTTGAGACATGGCAGCATTATATAGGGATGAAGTCAGACTTAAAGTCTGGCTGTCGAAGGGAACAAACATCCGCACCGCTCCTCCTACGCGTCACGGCAAACAGAAAACACACAGGATCTAATGAACCACCATCTGGCGATACAGCAGACCTAAGCGTCAGCCCTGCATGGAAAACTCATGGAAACAAGTTCTCACCACTAAAACAATAATTCACTACAGCAAAGTGGACTTGGCTTCCCAAGCTGGCAGGCGGCACCGTTCGAGAGGCACACTGAATATTGTTCTAATTTAAGAATTACAGGTTGTGTGTTTGCGAGCTGAAGCATCATGGTCATTTACAAAACAGGTGTGCTTCGAAAATCAAGCTGCTCACACATATCCATCTGTCAGCTTTGATTTAACATATTTATGGTTCCATTCGGGAGTATGAAAAGGGCAGGTAATGGCGAAGCATGCTTGCGCTGCGATAAAAGAGCTGAAATGAATTTCTCTCCGTGCATAAAGGGAAAACGATGAGAGATCATGATTTGGACGGCCGAAGGTTTGCTCCTACAATAGGTCTAATTCGGCGCACAAAGGCAGCACATTGTCTCGTGGAGATGTGAGCGATAGCAGAAATGAATAGCAATTGAAAGGTGTGAATGGCACGTTTCATTAAAAGCAGGCATGTAGAGAAGCACATAGTCGTATGATCCAGGCTATTCATGCGTGTTTTAGTTGGACCGCTTCCATGTGAGAGAGAGCTGTCAGCGGCAGAATCACTGTCGTTTTTTTTTGTTTTGTTTTTGTTTTGTTTTTGTCATGGCAGAAAGGAAAAAGGTCTCTTTCTGTATACCTACACTGCTGCAAGGGCACAAAGGAGCTCTCTCCTCATTTGGGGTTTGTTGCCACCCTACAGGCTCAGCCGATGCTGGGTTTCCACGGCGACGGAGGCATAAAATGTGCCTGGTAGCGAGGGCATACAGTATGAGTGGCCATTCTGTTTCATTTCTTTGTCTTCTGTCCATTCAGGGAGGCACGCCTGGCTAACAGCATCATACAAATCAATACAGCCTGGCACACATGCATGCTGCAAATTCCTACAAGCTGCAGCAGAGCTCCTCGGGCCTTTTTCTGTCTTTTCAAAGTGAAGATGAGAAGGTGAAGGGTCATCAGCAGCAGGGATTAAAAAAAAAACCCTCTGCAGCAGCTGTTAACAATTCCAACTCGAGCAGACTGTAAAATACCAATGTAAATGTAAGAAATGTAAAAAATAATTCTAAAATATATTGTATGGGTGTTTTCATAAGCACGCCGTTCAAACTTTCAGTTCGTTATTGAATCTGAGGGAGTGAGAACATTTTCTGCCTTGATTCATTATCACGACAGTGTCATCTTACTAATTTTGACCATGCTCATCATCATTGTAAGACTCAGTAATGCTCCTTATTAATCATTATCATTATGAGAATTATTGTCAGCACAAACCAGCATCTATCTATCTATCTATCTATCTATCTATCTATCTATCTATCTATCTATCTATCTATCTATCTATCTATCTATCTATCTATCTATCTATCTATCTATCTATCTATCTCTAATCCACATCATTTAATAATGAATACCTGCCAACACTGAGTCTACGTAACAGTTGCACACTGCACGCTTCAACTACATCTAATCCAGTCCTCACTTAAACAAAGGCAGGTGCTGTCATGTCCTCATTTTAATGCAATCATTGCAATCCTAGGATTATGATTTTGGTTTAAGTGGGCTCCAGATTATCAACACTGTCTTTTATATAATCAAAATGTTCTTTAAATCCAACAGAAACTTTTAATAGCCCACCAAAGACTGTTCACCATGTGACAATGTCAGAAACATAATGTCGCAAGCCGCGATGATGATGTTGATGATGATGGCAGGAAGGAAAAGGCCTCGAGTGACACCTACAGGAAATCCCTGCTCATACCTCGAGGGGTCCTGACAACAATTCACAGCGTTTCTCACAATCCCCTTCAAAGTAACACGCTCATCTGCCGAGCAGCTCTTAACAGATGGACGTCGACTTCTTCTTGTACACTCACACGGCAATTAGCATGGTTACCTGAGGGCTACCTGTGTCCAATCTGTCTCCTCGAATCACTGTCTCCACCTCTCCCCACTGGCTTCATTAAGGACCACAGGCGCAGGCTTGGTTGTTAGAGGAGGCACCCATGAAGCTGTTTGAAAGGCCTTGTTTGCACGCTTCACTCAGATCGCGTGAACTACAGGAAAGTAACACCGTAGAACTGAGAAATAGAAATTTCATCTCAAAATGATCCCACTCTGACAAGAGCTATGAACGAATTACTGTATTTCTATCCTCTATGTATTTAAAATGTGTTTTTTTAAACAGCCAGATACAGTATTTTGTCATTCAGGTTGGGTGCTTTCAG
The DNA here is from genome assembly GCA_901007715.1 of Dactylopterus volitans. Taxonomy (NCBI): domain Eukaryota; kingdom Metazoa; phylum Chordata; class Actinopteri; order Syngnathiformes; family Dactylopteridae; genus Dactylopterus; species Dactylopterus volitans. Next base: position 2,920 of record CAAKHG010015197.1, on the reverse strand, counting down.
TTGCATGACTATGACCTTTTTGTTTGCAACAACCCCAAAGAATGACTATGATGATTAAACCTGATCATCGATCTCACAAATATGTGTTTGCTAAATGTTCGTGGAAAATGTAAAATTTATTCTGCAAACTTGGTGATTTGATCGTTCAGTGCTCCGCAACCTTAATAATCCCTCTGTGGAGAAAGCTGGCCTGACCTTCAGCGGGCATTTTTAGCTCACTGTGGTAGATGTACGTGAAGAATACATAAAGGCTAGCACGGCACAAAAATTGTGAGTGGCATTAATGATCTCTGTGATCAATATCGAAAGGTCAGAACAGCCTGAGAACTTCGCAGGAAGCAATCTTTCGCCAAGCAGTCATTTTATGCTGTGATTAAACAATGCTGACTTACTGCTTCCGCGTGGTTTTAGAGCAGTAGCACCTCAATTTTAGATCATGTGGAAGCCATGAGTTTTTTAACAGTCACTGCTTGAACTGTACAACTGCAGCCTCACGAGTTGCTTTTTTGTACTCTGTCTCGTGCTATATATATCCACAAATTACCATGATTTAGGTGTATTAAGAGCAAATATATGGACTTGATCTTTCGGTCTCTTACACCCTTTACATGCACAATCCTCTGTATTTTGTGTACCGTACAATAAATTTCAGTTATTCTTTTTCATACATGTAATACATGTTTTCAAGTCAAGTAGCAATGAAATAATCAACTTGATTTCTTGAAAATTTAGAATGCAATGTACCAAACAGCATTTTAATTCATGTCCAGTGTTTCAAGATAATCAGACCAAACAGATTTTAGCAGCCATACAGAGTGAGGTGTTTATTTTCTCTTTAAGTCTAAGTGGTTAATTCCATTGTCTTTGTATCAACCGTTGACTCTTCTGACCTATTCCTGGTTGTGTCAAGAGATGAATCATAACATAACAATTTTTATTCAGTTCAGTGCTCTAAACATCATTATCACAAACTTCACTGAGCATGCTAAAACATCAAAACCCCAGGAAAAAATCCATAAGATCATATTATCTTTCTCAGTGGCTCATGAGAATTTTGTTTTTAAATAGCTTCCCTGTTGCGTTCTTTTTCTTACCTCTTTCAGTACACTGTCTTTCCTGTTGTAATCAGTGTGCCCTAAGCATGGAATTGCTTGTCAGATCATATCTTTTCTATTGTGGTTTTATGTCTGCATAGCTGCTGCTGCATCCATCAGCAGCCTCACTCAGACATGGATGATGTATGATGTCGCTGAGCATCAACATCAGCTTGCGTCACGCCAAAATGCAGCCGGTCACAACTGTAAAGCTCGGGATTTATTCAAGTCATTTCCATTTATTAACGCGGAGAAATTCGCTCTTGCCACCGCAGTCAGGCCGCATCACACCAGGTGGGCTAGAAAGGAAGGATGCCAAATCTGTTCTGATGTCTCCTCTTGAGTGACAGGTCGCGCAGCTTAACTAGCTAACTCCCCGTTCATTAATACTGCAGCACAAACTGAGCTGCGCTCGCTGTCTCGCGGGGACACTTGTGAATGCCTGCTCAGTTTCCAGCATGGCACTGGCTCAGCTCACAAGAATCTGTGTCAGTTGACAAAGCCGTTTTGCATAACACAGTCAGTGGCCACGCTTGTGCTGAATAACATCGTCGAACATGAGGTTGGCATCCGTGCATCATGTCCCAAAGGTATAGAGAATTTGCAAAAAAAAAAAAAAAAAAAAAAAGGGCTTTAGTTATGTGTGCTTTTGATGTCCTACCAGAACCACCTTTGTCCAGGAAAGTGGCTCACACATCACACGACACACGTCATTCTGAAGTCAGCTGCAGGTTGAAAAGACCTCCTTCACTTTTTTGTCTTTTACAGTGTCTCTCTGAATATAGTAAGGCTGCCTGAATGGCCTCTTCGCAGCTGAGGGAAAGAACGTGGGCCACAGTCGTGCACCATAAATGGTGCAATGCCGTGTAATAAACAGAAGCGTGAAAAATCACTTAACTGCAGCTTTTGGTCATATTAGAGGGAGCTTACGAAGGAGCAACAGAGGCGAGAATGGTTAACACATTCATCTCCAGTTCTTGCACAACATTAAGTGTCCTGCAAAAAGTGATTCTTCAGTTGTGAAGGAAAGTGCTCACAAGTACAGGAAGCCACGTGGCTGGTGTACTGTGTGGCTGCATTAAAGGCCAGTATTGTGATGGTTGTGCGTTTCTGTAGGGTTTGGTGTTCGTCTGCTTTTGTTTACCTCCTTTTTGCGTTTTCCCCTTCTAGCAGTGTACATGTCTTCTGCTGATGAGGTTTACCTGAGCTCCATCTCACTCATCGACCTCACAATAAAAGCCTGGTTCTCATCCCACTGCTTGACCGGATAATCTAGTCTCATACGGTGGCGCTGGCGCAACCTCTTGCTAAGTCTATCCGCAGAGTTTCGTAAGTCCACGTAAGTAGACTTTTGCCATTTTTGATATCAACTGTGTTTGTTTGTTTTTTGGGGGGGTCTACATCCGCCAGAGTGCCTCGCAGCTAGATTTCCTTGTTTGCTCCGGAGCCTTACTGTTCATGTGCTCAGCAGCGGTTTTCACTTGCGGAGAGTCTCCATCTGTGTGAGATCTCGCAGTTGTATCTTTTGTGAAATAAACTTGAAACTTAAAACAGCCTCAGCATTTTGAGTCCAGTAGAAAGCCAAAACCCATCTAAGAAAAATAAGGAATATTAGGATTTAAACTGCGGATTATGCAAATGGTTGAAGTCCCAGAATTGGAAGTCCCAGATTTGTTTGCAAGTAAAACTATAAAAAAAAAATTGCACATCACAAAAAAAATGACATTAATACAAGCTATAACAAGAGCGAAGTTTGAATGTTTTAACGTACTGTAATGTGTGCATCAGTACGAGCGTGAGAGAGAAGAGGGTCACTCAATAGAACC
>CAAKHG010015194.1:0-11976 GCA_901007715.1 Dactylopterus volitans | reverse complement strand
AAAGTGTCTGATTCTCTGATTCCACCACGGCAGGAAGTTCAGCTTCTCTTTTGCCGGTCTGTGCTACTTGTGTGTGTGTGTGTGTGTGTGTGTGTGTGTGGCACAAATAACACATCACTGGGGAACCCACTTAAAGCTGCTAAACATTTTCAGTGTACTGTTTAGAGGATCACATTCATGTGTCTTATAATACAAACCACTGGACATATTCTCAGTTTACCATGCACCTACTGTGTATGAGTCCTAACAGTTGGGATTCCTTTGCTCTGTTTGCGTGTACAATTCAGATTTAATACAACGTACACACAGCCTGGCTTCATGGACTGAGGACATGCTCTTCCTCCTCCCGAGCTGCTGAGCCATGTTTAACAACTGATTTCTTGGTTAAATGAGGAGTCAAACAGGCATTTTCTTATGCAATAATTCACTTTTACAGCCAGACCAAAAATGAGAGCAATCTCCTGTATAAAATAATAGTATCAAAAATTATCTGAACTTTAACTGAATTACATTATGGGTTTTAGAGAATCAAGCTATACACTTATGATTTGCCCAGTTTGCTGAGTGATTTCCTTTGTTATCCAGCAAGTACCCCAACAACAAGGCAACTGGGAAGTGAGCCTTAACAATGTACATTAAACACAATCAAAAAAATAAATGTTGAAGACAGTTAATGCTTCACATTTTCAGAGAAATGAAAAACATGATCATATGCAGGCAAGTCGTAAGTGGCTGACAAAATTAACAATTTAACAATAACAATTACGCAATTGCACATTACGCAAACGTGCAAACCCTTGTGACCTTGAAAGCTAACAAAGGTTAAATGATCTCAATCTAGGACTACTGAAATGGTCACAATAGAAAAAGTGAAATATTGGTGCTGGAGGAAAAGTCAAGAGATTCAAGTTATTGATGTGTCTACCATGTGATAGTAATCCACCGAGTCACGGTTAAGACATTTCTCTCCAAGCTACAAAGGCCAATCCTGTCATAGCTCTTCGGCGAGAGTAAAGGGACTGCAAAGTCAGTAGTTTATACCCTCTGGAGACCATGAATATCTGTGCTGAATTCTTTTACATTCCATCCAATAGTTTATGAAATATTTCAGGGCACAACCAGTAGCCAAAATAATACCAGAGTGTGTGCAAAACCATGGCATCAAACACCACTGAGGTACCAAAAATCAGTTACTCGATTTTTTTCAGATGTGTGTGTGTGTGCGTCCGTGCGTGCGTGCGTGCGTGCGTGCGTGCGTGCCTGCATGCGTGCGTGCGTGCTGTGTGTGTGTGCAGATGGCAAGTGGATATTTTGGTGGTTGGTGATTCTCTTATGACATATATTGACAGCTCGTTGCTAAATGGAAAACAATCATCTGAGTAACCAGAAAAACTACTCATATTTACATAGTTCTTCTATTATATTGTTCACTGTCATTTATAGCCAGAAACTGTTTGACAAATAGCTTCTTTGTGGTTGCACTACAGATGGTAGCCATCCACGATTTCACCTGAGTGATTTAGCTAGCTCATGATGATGAATGGATAAACTTTTTGAAAGATGTTTTTTTTTTTTTTTTTTTAAGTTAAGCTTTTATATCCTTCGTTTTCTGTGTTCACTAAAAAAAAAGAGAAAGGAGGGAGAGGTGGGATGAGAGGGATAAAAGAGGATGACAGAGGAAAGGCATACAATGCAACCTCTGTCAAAAAACAGAATAAAGAAAATTAGTCTCATTTTATTAAAATACATGATATATGAAATAAAATCACAAAGAAAAAGAACAAAACTAAACAAAGATGTTCAAGAGGAAGACAAGAGAGAGTTATGGATGGACAGAGAAATTTAGGCAGGATAAAATCTCATGAGGATATGAGGCAGAGAGAGAGGGTCATAGATATTAGTCATGAATGATCCCATTTTTACTTTTAAAATGATTAACAGTGTATATATTTAGATAAGGAAAACCTTATTTTCTAAGGGGGCCACATCACCAATCCGTCCATGTCAAACTTGGACCTATGTATTTTTAAAATCCTGTGTATGGTCATGGTAAAATCCTGACACCTGTGAGTAGGAACCCACTGCAGTGTCTGTCGTCAAAGGTCAGTGTTTGTTTATTTTACAAATTAAAATATAAAACAAGAATAATAGCATTACTTAACATTTACTCCCAACATGTCACTGTCACAGGGACTATTTGGATTACGTCGCTTTTCCTCCATCAATAGAAAGCTGCTCGGCATCACTTCACTGTTTATTCCATGCATGCCACCTCGGAGAAATGTTCCTGTACAAATGCATGGACCAGCTTTCAGCATTAAAAGCTACAGCCCGGCAATCAATGTCGTGGTCTAACAGAGCTCCAGCTGTTCCCGGATAAGTAATCCATTCTTAAGCATGAGTATTCTTTTTAAAGGCTGTTCGCTGACAGATGGAAACCACCACAATGCGCTGGCTCTCCATCACCGGGAGAGGCAGTGGACTGCCTTATAACTGACAGACAATTGCCTGACCACCCGGCAGTTGCTTGGACTGACAATGTTCGATATTTTGAAGATGGTGGTCGATGTTAGAACCTCTAAATTATACACAAAGTCCCCTGGGACTTCACTTCAATATATCTCACCACAGAGAATGAGACTCTCGGGCACATGGCAGGCACTTGCTTCTGTGTCTGTACTATATGGACTGAAGACATCAGCCAGACAAAATGCTTGAAATGAATGTACGGCATAAATGTGATGCTTGCTTCGTTTTAGTATTAATACAATGTTATTTCTGCTGCGATGTTGTGGTGATATTATAAAAGCCTTGAATAGGTAGTACTTTTACGTACAATAGTATATTAGTGGAAATAAAATGAAAACAGATGTGAGAGAATAGTGGCACAAAAAATGCAACTATAAATGCAACATCTTCGCTCAACATCCTGCACACTTTCTTTGCTTGTTTGTCTATTTTCAATTACTTGTAGAGCTACTATCCCCTTCCTTGATCTATCCACAACATTGTTATCTTTCCCTGCTACTTATAATATGTTTACTCATCCTGATGAATTCAATTACATCTTTTCAGAGGAAATTACTGTGGGGGTGGCTCTGGCTGCCAGAGGTCAGCACTAACTGTGAATACTAAAACTACTCCTCCAAACACATTACACAGCCTATTACCTGCTGCTTTCCACGCGGCACTCTCCGGCCCTACATAAGCTTTTCCACAGCCACAGATGAAATGCCTTCTAGATGGGATCTGGCGTGGAGAAGAGGGGAGGAGAGCTGGAGCTGTCCCCAAGCCTAATCGTTTCAGAGAGCCATCCCCACTGCTGCCGCAAACACGCCAGTCCTGATTAGGAAGGTGTGTGCCCTGACCAGACTGAGCGTGAAAGGTGCAGAAAGCTGGCTTGGCCTCGGGAAGGCTGACTGTGTTGACTCTTTTTTAGTGGATGATTGGTGGGATCGATAAGGTGCAAGGCCAAAGGTCAAAGCAGGTAGAGAGTAAGCAAACAGCTATTTATTTTTAACATGGCATAATTAAATGCATGTACCCTATGAGTTTCAGAGTCCAAATAATAAATTACTGATAGTGATGTCATTACTGATGTTTAAAAATATACATAATAAACAACAATATTTATAAATATATGTTTACTTCTCTCAGCTGGAGGAAAAAAAAAACAAAATTAAATGATGAGTTAGCTTTGGACACTAAAAAGTTGAAATATTAGAAATAGAAATTTGGAGGTACAAAGTAAACCTAATGAGAATTTTGTGCTGTGAAGATCATGTTTATGGGCTGCGGACCTCTACACATACTCATTAACTGACTCACTGACATATGAAATATGAAACATCTCAGAAATTATAGCCTTGGTATCACACTGGCTAAAATACACCAAAATTTTGAAAGCTTATGCTGTATTTTAGCTACACTTTGGGTATATTTGTGCAAGCACCTCCTGATCTCTGCATCTGATTTTTTAGATTGAACTATAGTCTGCTTCTAGATGCACAGATAGCTCAACTATTGCCTGAGGTAGTGCAGTATATTCTCTATAGGTTTAAACCAGCTGTTGGAGAACTATTCAAAGCAGTGATGAAATCTAAAAAGATCCTTGCATTCCTCTGACAAATAAAGAAATATACAAGGCGAGGACTCAAATTAGGATGCATGGAACATTCTCATGGAGCGAGGGAGAGGCATTTGCACATGAAGAGTTGAAAATGAGTCGCATTCAGCCAAGCTGTGAGCTCCACCTAGGAGGCAGTGAAAGAGACCGAGACAGGCACAGAGAGGGGCTGAGACAGGCAGGCGCCAAGCCTTGAAGAGGGGCATTCTGGCATAATGACTCTCATTTACCATTGACAGGCCTTAGGAAAGTTAAACTAATTATGACAGCACACAGATGCTGAATAGCCCTTGATGAAGTTAATCACTGGCAATCCAACAAACAGGTGTCGAATGATTTCTGCCGCCTCCCCTGGAATTATAGGATGTTCCGGTTTTTCCAGCACTCTGCTCAAAGCAACAATCTAGCCTACAGCAGAATTATACCGTCTTATTCCCACGACCTTGGCAGACTTAATGAACGTTTGCAAATGTGAACAACTCCACAAATGCTCTTTTAACCTGCAATTCTAGCGAGAAAAACGGGCAGATTTACCAGCGAGCTGAACAAGCGTACAGGAAATGCTTGTGAGCCTCATTCCACTGCGGCGGTAACAGGTGTCAATACAACATGACCAGTGAAATGTTATTTAACCTGTCAATTAATGATCTTACCATGGTCTCTGTTTAAATGTCTCTCCTGCAGTATTACCCTCAAATCATGACCATTACAACATATTAGTGTTTTAGTTTGCCCCTGTGAGCTGGATGTAAAATCAATATTTCATGTAATGTTAATTGGAATATGCCAAAGTAATGAATAACATTAGTCAGATATTATCAATCCACTGATGCCGTATCCAATATGAGCTATGACAGATAATTATCTGCTCTTAAACAACAAAGACATGCAGAGAGACTCATTACTAATATCTGAATTATGGTCTTCGGTCGAGAACACATTCTTGCAACCAATAGAGGCATGTCAAGGAGAGCTCTGTCAACTCCGAGGAGATCATAACTCATTTAATGAGCTTTAGGATGCATAAAACATCCTTTATCCAACTCCCAGATCACTGGAGATCATTGTTAACAGGCAGAGATAATGTGCAAGCATAAAGATAATAGGCTCAGCTGAATGTCATTAAATAGTGTAAAACTTGCAAAGTGCTGCATCAGGGCCAGCAGAATCTCTGGACATAGAATAAAAGCACGATCAGATGTAATTGTTTGAATTTGTACATTTAAAAATATACATCACTCGGCTGCTTTATAAAGAATAAATCAGTATGAGAGATTTTCAGTAAATTCAGTTAACTGACTATTCAGATTAGAGGGAAATGACTGTACAAATGGGGTTCTGATAGGATCTATGTCAATTTTGCATTTCTAACATGACCTCAATCAATACTGGAAAACGTAATGGTGATTAATATTAGATTGATTGGTTCCTCGTATTACAAGTTATTTGTCCTAGTTGTGTGGGAATTCTTCATTTGTGATTTTTAACAATCCTGGACACTACAATATAATATTTTATTTAGTTTTGTTTTCCCTTCATACACTCTTGACAACTAAAAAAAAAAAAAAACATCTGTCATAATTGAGTAAGTATTAATTGATTAATTGTTTGTGGAGAAACTACACATGAAAGAAAAGCCTGGTATAGCATCATAAATACAAAGTGCAAATAAAAACTAAAAACTAAAAAAAAACAACAACAAAGAATGTAAAAGAGTGTAATTAAGAAAAAAATTGGGTGCTTGTAATTATCATTATTAAGATGTGTTATTAGCAAAATTATTAAATGGAAATTATATCCATCTTATTCAACACTATAAATGTGCGAAATGAGAAAATAATGGCCATGCATTTTGGTGATTGTTCCTGGGTTTATGCCAGTGTACTAGATGGATGGTTGTTTGTGCTCCCTGCTACATAGCAGCAAGTTAACAACAACATGCAGCAGCACAAACGAGAGAGTCTTCTAAAGCAAAACCTCGCTGACTCCTGCACATGCCTCCACATTTGAAAGTTCTGACAATGAGAAAACATCAAGAACTCAAGAATTAAAAATTGAAAAGGTCCACCTCGGAGAAGACGTGAACATTTGCTGGCTAAGCAACAGCAGTGAATTCACTAATGGAAGCTGAAATATATTATTTTGCTCTAAAAAATAGTGCACGGTGCATTTTTCTTTTTCCCTGGAGTTTTGAGCAATGTGCGAGCAGTGCAGGTGTGCTCACTCTGAAAATTTTCAAAAATTCACACACCCTCCATGAAGCACTATGTTATACTGCTGAGTTTGTGTTTATTCTAAGAACCCAATTAAATATTTAAGCAATATAGAATGTGTGCTGGGTGTGTTAGGCAATACAATGAATGACTGGATCTAGATTTTGCTTATAGATGGTTCTGAAACTCAGCACTGGAGAAATGCAGCACATTTCCCCCTTAAGACATCCAATCAGGTGAGTTTTGCTGATGTAAAATATTATGTCTAGCACTGCTCTGCAATTGTGCCTGTCTTGGATGAGCTGACGTGCAATGAATAAACAGCAACGAGCAGCGTGAGTTTATTTTCAGTTAATGCGTTGTTAAGAAATTACTTGGTTCTTAATTAATGTGTCATTCATAACATCAACTGACAGCTTTTTGAAAGGCCTATTCAAAACAGGATGAAAAGCATCACTGACTGATGCGATTCGCACAAAAAAAGGTGCAAAATCAAAATGTGTGTATGTTCATGGAGTTGCAAAGCATTTGCTGAGTCTGACTGCATTTGGCGTGAGGTTTTAAAAGTGGTCAACAATAAACTCCATGCGGGCCAATCTTATCTGCTCGCTCCACGATGTATGTGCCCAGTTGCTTCACAAAAAAGGAGACATCACCACAGAAAAGGGAGTGATATGATGAGAAGCTGGTTGTGACGACAGAGAGAGAGGGAAGAGGCACAATACACATATAATTAGAACAAGGCCACTGTGCACGAGCCCTCTGCCTCTTCCCACGAGCACTCAACTGTGTCAAACAGCTTGGTCAATAATCTTCAGCAATTCCTGCGGATTAGAGTCTTATTACCGAGCACCGTCTGTCACACAGACCTCGGTGCACAAACAAGTCACTTCCTGACTGTTTGCTCCGTGTTCCACCAAATAAAACACATCCCGCTGAGGTGCCGACCGCACTCGAACTCCTGGGCTGGATGTGGATTATAATAATTTTAAATTTGCAGAAATTACATGAAGTTTTGTTTGTGACCGAGTGTCTTATTTGCACGCGCAGTTGGAGGACTTGTTTGTAATCAACTGTTGAACAAATTTAACCCCTCAAAAACTTATAACTAGCGATTCTTACAAATACACCCACGTCGATTGTTTTTATATTTGATGTTTGAAGTGTAATATCCCTTAATTGTCTCAGAGGCGAAAGTAGGACACTTGAGAGTGTTTTGAACTTTTTAACCATAATTATCGTGGGTTATTATTGTTATTTTATTTCGAGACATTTCGTACAGTAAGTCACTTTAAACAGCTCCCCCGCGACTTGTAGACCTGAGAGTCTTTGTCATAGCGCGGCACCGTCACCTTGTGCTTGCGCTTTGTTTAGTTTGACAGACGCAAGTGAACGCAACAATCAGCGCAAAGTACGTTTAGGACCCGTAAGTTCTTACCTTGCCCGCGTATTTTGGCCGCGGCTGCAGCAAGAACCAAAACCGCGAGGAGGGTCTTCAATTGCCAGTCTGGTCTCACACACATTTCTACTAAAGTCGAGGTCGCTCTTCGCGGAGCTCCAGAATACGTCCTTTTGTTGAAAAAAAAAAAAAAAAAGAATACTTCCTGGGTACAAAAAAAAAAAAAAACAGCGAGAGAGAACGGAGGATAAAGCGAAGCGAGAATTGAACGCCTGCGAAACAGAAGCGGATCCGCCGCTGTTGCTCGTCCTCTGAATTCGCAGAGTGGTGTCAGTCGAGGATGATGAAGTGAAACGCGGAGGGTCCCTGTTTAATTTGGACGCTCAGTAAGCGGATTCCCGGCGGTGTGAGCTGACGGCACATGGAGCGGAAGACTGGCGAGGCTTCAGCACCGCGGACAGCTCCTAGCGTCCGCGCGTGGAACAGCCCCCTCAAAGTTTCGTCGGAGGACTTCAAACATTATTCCCCTCACGCTCTGTTCTCATCCATCATTCTTATTAAAATGTCATCATTTATTTACAATATTTGACTGAGCATTTGCAACGTTGCCGTTGTTATAATGAGTAGCATCAACCTGTTTGTCCTTATTCCCACTGCATAAACCATTCTGATGTTGTTATCAGGATTTTTTTTTTAGTTCCTTTCTCAAGCCTGGACTCGTAGAAGTGAGACTGAAAATGAATCATAACATTAGTCTCTTCGAGTGTCCCTGGGTTCATTCTGGTGTCATAAGCAAGATGACACATGAGCATGGCACTGAACCTCTGTACCCGTGGAGTGTGAGCCGGTGGACCTTTCTGCTGAAAGATCAGTAGAGTATTACAACAATGTCATTGTGGCCATCCTTAGCCTAATTACACTTGATAAATTAGCTGTGCCTTCATGACACTTGAATTATTAAGTTTTTGACAACTTTAATGATGCTATCATTTAAACCTGTGTAGTTTGTGTTTTCTGATCACATTAAAAGTAGCCAGGAGAATAAACACTGTTACGACTTCATCCGATCAGCGATGTTGACATGCAGTATGTGATATGGTCAGTGATGGATAAAATTCAGACATTTATTTTTCTTGTCTGCAGGGTGAGACAAGCAACGGCAAATACAATTTCTCAGGCGGTTTTCTGTGCTCTTTTGTCACCTGAACAGTAGACGATACAACAGATTGACATGCATTCAGAGGCAGTCTGTTGTGAAAGACAGAGCAAAACAGTATGAAAATAAAAGCAATTAGGAGACCAGAATAGAGATGGAGATGTGAGTGGGAACAAAAGCTTTTGGAAGAGAACCAGAGTCAGAATTTATTGAAGGTACTAAAATAGCATGTGTAAGCAGATGCTATTTTAAAAACAAGACCACTCCTTCTAAAAATAAAATGTTGTACATCTGCTCTTTGATTTTTATGGTGTGATGTGTGTCATCATCAGTCAATGGATGTATTTGTCACTTCTGGACTCTGTGACTCAGCTTGGGATTAACAGAAATGCAGTTTTAAAGCAGTAATACAAAGACCCATCCATGTAATTTCCTTTACTCTCCTTGTCTTCTTTTGTCATGTTGACATTTCTTTCAGGTTCTGTTTGACTTTGTCTCACTTTGCCGCCCTCTGTCTCCTCTGTTCCTGCCTCACTGGCATCTCTTTTTTCCTCTAAATTTATCTCTCTGTTCCCCCAACCCCCACACACATCCCCGAGCGTGGGACACTCCTTACATCACGCTCTCACTCCCTCTGGCCTTACTCAGAAACGGCTCTAATAGTGCAACTTTCCCTTTAGTGAAACACGGTGGAGCCATAAAGCAGCCCTGAGGTCTAGTTGGCAGCCAGATGGTTGCAGCCGAGCTTCCATTCTGCTAATGGGTAGGGGGCCGAGCAGTTAATGAAAATCAGACCCTTGAAATGAAATGACCAATGTCCCAAGGTAATGAGGCACACATCGGCAGCAAGCCTTCACAAGCATTAAGGTAATCTCAGATGGCAGGATTATGTAAAAACATCTAATGATGTTCATTAAATAGCTAAGGACTGACTGATTATTATGTTCAGCTAACAAATACACTGCGACTGACTCAGAGCAGAGTCTGTGATATTTAGATTGACTGCTGACTAAGTGCTTCATCCAAGCAAGGCGGTGTGCCAAATGCTATCAATGAGTCTCTATCTACCCACGCAGCATTGCAACCCACAAATTACAGCTCATATTACAGTAACAGAACAGCAACAATATCACAGACTTACAAATGCATGCATGGTAATCATAGTGCATAACATTCGCAGAGCAGAACCGTGACCCCTTTCAGCCAACAATCACAAAGTAGAGTGCTAGCCCAATTTCTCTTCACTGTTATTTACCATTTGTATGGCATTAGGCTGTGCTATTCAGACTGCAGCTTTTATTGAGGATGTTACCGTTTGAAAATGAGGGATAATACATAGGTGGTGCACAAAAATGATATACATCAGTTCATTTAGAAAGAGCAGATTTCCTTTTCTGAGCCCATTCAGTAAAGTTTGGTCTTTATTTGACCAGTTTGGGTGGGTTTTTTTTTGGGGGGGGGGATTTTTAGAAAACTGTTGATAATTTTTATTGATGTAAAATGGTCTTATACAGCTTTGTTAAACACTCAGGCAAGTCATAGAGTACACACAGTATTAACTATTATGGCACCTTTTGTCTGTACAGCATTGTCATGGACATGAATCTTTCATAGTATTGATTTCCTTAGAGAGAAACACAATTTTCTTTTATGATTGGTGGAGTGTATACTTTTTATTTTGGATAAAGCAATTTTCTCTCCCACAACACAATTTTAAAAAAAAACAAAACAAAAAAAACAGATTGCACTTTTTTCTCATAAGAATAGAATGACTTTTTTACAATTCACATTTTCATATACACACATGCTGTCATTAACTTCAAGAAGAAGGCTAGAAAGTAGAGAGAAACCTTATCACGTACAGAATAGACAAGAGGAACCTGAAAAATTCTCTTCAGTAGTGCATTACATTTCTTTTGCATAGCGTAGAATGCTGTCAGCATCCTGTTTTTATATTCTACGTCACACGCTTATGTCTAATTTGTGTTTATTCACAGATTCTCAGAAAAACCAAGACTTATGGAAATGACTTTTAAAGATTAGGACATTTTTTTTACCAGCAGCTTTTACATATTTAATAAAACAAGTTGAAAAATGGTGATGAAATTCAGATACTGGTGCTCTGAGATAGAGTGTTGCAAATTAGAGTATTGCTGACAATTGCTCTTAGACTTTTTTGACTGGCACAATTCTGTTTTGACACACAAATCAATGTTTGACTGCTAAATGAAAGTTGCATCCCCAGGCGTAAGGATTTCAAAGCAAATAAAACAAAATAAATGAATAGATTTGTTGTCATCACAAGTAAATGACTGTGCCATGTAAAACAATGAATGTGGAATGATGAAGGAATAGCACACAATTGTCCATTTCCATTATTTCAAAGTATTTATTTGATCGTTTTGGTCTTTCCACAGCTTATGCGTGCTACTTCACATATGCTTTATGTATTATGGTAGCTCAGTTTGTGAATGTTTTTCTACTGGAAAAATCTATAGGCGTGCCAATAAATAATAGACATATATATGTTTACTGATTTGAATCTAGCCAGTGTGGAGAGATACAAACACCATGCATGTGTGTGTTCGCTTTAATTTGTTTTCATGTTATCAACTCTATATTCTGGTTGTCATACGGTAAAGACACGATTTCTCTATAAAGTGTCCTCTGTAACTGTGCCTGTGCAGCATAAATACTTCAGCATGATTTGTAGCTCCTTACTGTCGTCTTCTTCCTCCTCTTCTTCTTCTTCTACCTCTTCTCCCCCTCCCACTTTGTTGTATACTTCTGCCTGGTAGAGCCCAGTTAATTGCACATTCCTCATTACCATGTATTGGAAAAGAGCTCCCTCCGAGCAGGTCAGCTGCACAGTAGACAGTTTTTCAAAGCTTTCTTTACACATCCATTATCTGCAGGAGCACACGAAGGCAGGAGCTTCACCTGACCTTTGACCTTAAAAAATTTCACATCTGTTTCATGGATTTGTAACTCTTAGACACAAGAGCTTTGGGAGACGGCCTGTCAGTCTATTCTTGTTCCATCAGCTAACTGTGTGCATGCAGTGTTGTTGCTCTCAGACTCA